>KN832567.1:393188-660442 GCA_000827205.1 Plicaturopsis crispa FD-325 SS-3 | reverse complement strand
CCATCATCGTTGTCCTTGCTCCCCTCCGTCTGTTCGTCCCCAGTCCGCTGAGGACTTATTTCGCCCGTCATGTTGGGCATTCATTTTTGCTCTTTGCTGTTTGCAAGTGTCGCTCATGTTGCGCACGGGTTGTTATGCCCAGAGCATGGTTCATGTTTTTTTAATGCTCGGCGTGCTACAGTCTACGAGTAGCCGCTATCCCTGGGCCTCGACGCGGACGTCACACCACATCCTCCCCTCATATGAACGTCACCTGCCTACAGCCCTGGCCCGTCCAGATTTCCCGGAGCAGGTCAAAGTTGGCACCCTCGCCGGGTGTGCGCTACTGGCATTCGTTTGCTTTTACGGTGCGTAGCTCCTGCCGTACCGTTGTCGTTCGGTTCTCAGTTCAACCTAGGTGATCTATACGGTGTGTACACTGCACACTGCAGCTACCGGAGTCTTCAAGTTGGGGACAATGTGCGCAGGGCGTGTACGCAGGTTTTGCGAGGGTTCGTATGCGTGTTAGGCAGGCTTGCCATTTTGTATTGGTCAATATTATCTGTCATTCATTCGCAAGCCTGGAGCAAACCATCTGTATGCATTGCAATTACAAGTGCAGGGTGAACGGGCACGCTGCCCTTGACACGAGGGTATTACAATCCATTACAATCCATTGCAATCGCCGTAATGATTTCCAACTTGAAAAGTCTCGCAAGCGATTTCGACGATCGCGAGACGATCGCGAACCGTCCAGAATTCAGGCGGGCCTTCTATAATGGCTTACGACTGATTTTGAGGATTCTGGACATTGTAATCGTATTATAATCAATCGTAAGTTGATCGTGAGCTTGCAAAGTTTTTTCTGATGATAGACGGGCCGTCCGAAATGAAATCGGAAGGCATTTTACAAGGACGCGAGACAGCTTTCATTACGTAAAGCACTTTAGGACTTTTGCTTCCGACCACCATCGTCTATCGCATTATCGCGAGTGTGTAAGCGTCGCTGGACGGCACAGATTTAGGATACTGCCTCGCACCAACGCGCTTTAACACTTCAAACCACGACCACAACCATGTCTTGGAAGCTAGGTTCCTCCAAAAGTGAGCGGGGGTCATTTGAGCGCGCGTACGGGCGGGCGTGGACAAGGCGCTGACGCTATTGAATCAACCCAGAGTCGAAGGAGACCAAGGAGAATGGAGTTATATCAAGATCGGTCACTCCCATACCCTCCCGTCCAACCACTCCAAAACCCCCCAATGTCGAACAGCAAGCCAACCTGCGGTCTGGTATGCTTACCATCCGCATCTTCTCTGGTATGCCCCTGAAATGAATCGCTCGCGCTTACCGCGACTAACAATGAATACATCAGGGCGTGGACTTTCGCTTGCACCTGGCGTGCAGGTTCCGGATGTAATCCAGAAAGCACTCGATGCTACACCTCCACCCCGCAAATCGACCAGTAACCGCGAGAGCGTGCAGCGCAAGCGGTACTGGTGGCTGCCTTATGTTGTCTTGGAATTCGACAAGAACGAAATCTTGATTGATGCTTTGGGTGGGGATCTCGCATCGCCGCAGTGGAATTACAGGGCGAATTTGTACGTGGCTGAATCTTCGTTTTTTCAAAACCGTCTTGCTAATTCTGACTGTCCAGCGATGTCTCGCGAACATCAAACATCTCCGTGTCCGCCTACCTACGCACTGCTGCCGCTATACAAGGGCAAGACGACATGGGTAACGATCTGCTCATGGCGCGTGTGGATTTGACTCCCGTCTTGGACGGACATGTGCGTGTTGTGTATTTTCGGACGCTTCGATGCTCATCACTTTTCATATGTAGCACGCGTCCGAGCAATGGTACACCGCGACTGCCGGGTCTGGTTCCTTCCACCTCAAAATCGATTTCAAGCCTATACGCAACGAGCCTCTCACGATCGAGGCCTTTGATTTGCTTAAGGTCATTGGCAAGGGGAGCTTCGGGAAGGTCATGCAAGTCCGCAAGAAGGATACGCAGCGAGTTTACGCGCTCAAAACCATCCGCAAGGCGCATATCGCGTCGCGGCCGGGCGAAATCACGCACATCCTGGCTGAGCGAACGGTACTCGCCCTCGTCAACAACCCCTTCATCGTTCCGCTTAAGTTCTCGTTCCAAAACCCCGACAAATTATACCTGGTCATGTCCTTCGGTGAGTACTTGCACATGCTTTTCTCGCGCCATTCTCATTCTCCCATTGCTAGTGAATGGCGGAGAGCTTTTCTATCACCTGCAGCGCGAGGGCAAATTTGACCAAGATAGGAGTCGTTTCTATGCCGCGGAATTGTTAGTTGCTTTGGAGCATCTGCACGGGTTCAACGTCGTGTATCGCGACTTGAAACCCGAGAACATCCTTCTCGACTATACCGGCCACATCGCCCTGTGCGACTTCGGCCTTTGCAAATTGAACATGTCAGAGACCGAGAAAACCAACAGTGCGTGTCTGCATGGTCCGCTGTTCTCGGACGCCCCTAACAATACATCCTGCAGCATTTTGCGGCACGCCAGAATATATCGCCCCTGAATTACTTGAAAGTCAGGGGTACACGAAAACCGTTGACTGGTGGACATTGGGTGTCCTTCTCTATGAGATGATGGTGCGTTGCACAGTAACTGGGATGTCATCAAAGGCTGACTGGCGGTCAGACCGGTTTGCCACCATTTTATGACGAAAACGTGAACACCATGTACCAGCGGATCCTAACGGATCCGCTCAACTTTCCTCCGGACATGTCTTCGGAGGCAAAGAGCGTCATGACAGGTCTGCTGCAGAGAGATCCGACCCGCAGATTAGGCGTCAACGGCGGCGAGGAGATCAAGCGCCATCCGTTCTTTGCGAAGTACATCGATTGGAACCGGTACGCGCAGTCGTTACTTCCTCCCTATATCCGCACTCATGTGTTCGCCTACAGACTGCTGGCGAAGAAAATCCAACCCCCTTTCAAACCTAGTGTGGAATCCGTGCTCGACGTCGCGAACTTCGACCCAGACTTTACCAATGAAGAGGCCAAGGATTCGCTCGTGGAGGACTCGCATCTCTCCGAAACCATGCAGGATCAATTCCGAGGGTTCACGTACAACCCCGCCAACGAGCACCTTAGCGAGAGTGTCAGCTACGGTAACAACATGAACTGAACATGGAGGGGGCCAGGAGCTGCATTCCGTATCTGGTTGAAATCGTCATTTTGGGATCCAATCAAGGTTACTGCCATTGTTCATATGTATGCTTGTTTTTTCTCTCACTCCTCCATAAATATTCGGCGATCGCGCCTCTCCAGGTTCTCCTCGGACTTCGTCCCTTTCCTAAGGGTACGTGTACGGACGGTTAAATTTTTCCTTCCCCTGTCTCCCGTCGTATCACTCAAATACTTGTATCCCTGAAATCATTGTTGTCTCCTTTCATATCAGATTCGCGGCGTTTCCATGTTATTGCCAACAACCTGCAAGCACTAACGCTTAAGCGCTCAGCCTGCTCTCTTCCAGCACCAGCTCAGCAGCCAAGCACACCGTAGCCATTGGCTAATTGTGACGTTCGCATGTTACCGTGCGCAGCATGGGCGGATGCGTCGACTTATCCGTTCCGCAACATTACCCCACTCGCCCACAAATCGTCGAGACTCCTAAGCAAGTTTCTTCCTGCTTTCTAACGGAGCCATATTTACTTCCGCGGACCTTTCTTTCCAGAACGATTAGCCACGAAATGCGGCGAGATATAAAAGCGCGCCAATATCCGTCTCTATTCCCCAGTTATCTTCGGTAATATCCCCCCTCCCCCTCCCTCCGTCTCCACCAGCCTCCTACACACACACACATTCGCTCTTTCCGCTGCTCCGTAATACTCAACGCCTTTCCGATCTCCTCTTACTTGTTTAACATTATCTTTAACTTTCACTCCTTTTTCTTAATCATGTTCTCCACCGCATTTGTTTCGCTCATTCTCCTCGCGACCTCTGTGTCTGCATCCCCTCTTCTGGTCCCCACGGCCCCTCCGGCAGCCGTTCTCTCTGTCCGCGCCAGGTTCAATGCGACGGAGGTCGGCAGCATCAGCCTCCTTGCTGCAGACCAGGCTCGTGCATCCACGCTCATGCTGACCGGGCGCGACGCTGCGCTCGACAAGCGTAGCACCATGCACCCCGCCTCGGCTTCCAATGCCGCCGTCACCTACACCACATCCGTGGGCATTGGGTCTCCCGCTACTCAATGTAAGTACCCGCATAACACTTGCTCACATACACACTAACGTTGCCCAACGCCTAGATACCCTTCTTATTGACACTGGTAGCTCGAACACATGGATTGGTGCTAGGACCGCATACAAGCAGTCGTCGACCAGCAAAAACACTGGCAAATCTGTGTCTGTCACCTACGGATCTGGTTACTTCTCGGGTACCGAATGTAAGCATCACCATATTACAGTGCTCGTCGACGTAGCTCATGTGCAATGATTTTTCCAGATACCGACACCGTCACATTGGCGTCCGGTCTTGCGATCACATCGCAGGGCCTTGGCATTGCCAACCAGTCGAATGTTGGCGGCGGCGTCGATGGTATCCTCGGAATTGGTGCGTCAATTTCCCCTATTTCGTAGATTTCCTTAGCTGACAACGCATTTCGCAGGTCCCGTCGGTTTGACCGCAGGAAGTCTTGGCGGATCGAGCAGCACTGTTCAGACCGTCACCGGTAACCTCTACTCGCAGGGCAAAATTCCGTCCAACCAGGTCGGCATCTACTTCGCCCCGCAGGCGAGCTCCGACTCCAGCGGCGAGATGATGTTCGGTGGTGTCAACAGCGCCAAGTACACTGGCTCGATCAGCTACGCCCCGATAACGAAGAAGAGCCCCTCGAACGCATACTGGGGACTCGACGCTACCATCTCGTACGGCTCGTCGCAGATCATGACCTCCAATGCCGGCATCGTCGACACTGGTACCACCATGACTCTCATCCCGTCGGACACATTTGCCAAGTACAAGAAGGCAATCGGCGCGACCGTTGACAGCGCCACTGGACTCCTCAGCATCACGCCCGCACAGTACTCCAAGCTCAGCAACTTCAACTTCGTCATTAACGGTGTCACGCACACTATGACCCCTAATGCGCAGCTGTGGCCGCGTTCCCTGAACACGGCGCTTGGCGGCTCTGCTAGCTCGATACTGCTGATCATTGCCGACGTACGTTCATTTCTCATTCGCGATATACATTCGGTACTCATATCGTTGCCTTTTCGTAGATTGGTCACAACAGCGGGTCCGGCTTCGACTGGATCGCGGGTTACACGTTCCTCGAGCGTCACTACTCCGTTTACGACACCACGAACAAGAGGGTTGGCCTGGCCACCACTTCGCACACGAATGACTTGTCCAACTAAAGAAACGAACGTCATGTTTAAGCTAATAATTGGGCACCGCCCTCGCTATCTAACTTACACACCTAAAACTGCCCAAGCATACACAATCATTCCTACACACCTACAATACCACAATTTAATCATGTCTGCATTCTTTATCATCTGCCCCTTCAAGCGCTAAAAGGATTTATCTGAGAAGAACAGTCCGCTTGTTGAACGTACTGAGGAACATCCTTCGTCGTGTTGATACACGGGAAAGTTTCATTATTGTCTTACACACGGGCCAAGATGATATGTACCATACATTTTTCCTTACAGTACTCGCGCAGTTACATCCGAGTCCTTCTCTCCAAGAAATATGTTGATATCGAACCCGTCATTCTTCAGCCGTCGGAGCGGCTCGACAATTGGGCCATAGTCAGGCTCACTGGCAGACCCGATTTGACGATCTGAATCCGTCTCACCGCCAGATCGCACAGAGTTCTCCAGCGCGATGAGCCAATGAGCGGAGTAGATGGAGACGCTTTCGAGATAAGCAGCGCCTTCCTGGGCCTCTCCCACCGTCACCGTCGCTGCCTCCGATACAGTGTTGTTTGCGATGGCTAGAGGTTCCATACGCGAGACGATCATTTCCGCCAGGCATGCACTGTTGTGGATACCCAGAGTCACGTCGTGCAATACGATTGTTCGCAATCTGGGGAGTAGATGTGGCCCGGTCGGATGCGCCCTGCGATTGAGATGCGTCAAGACATCGATGTTGGTCCAAAGCATCCAGTCATTGTAAGCGTGGGGCAAAACGAACAAGTTGAAGCCCTGCGAAGGATCGAAACGGCGGTGTATCTGCTCGCGGGATTCGAGGAAGACGAGCGAGGGGAAGGTTTGGAAGCACAAGCGCCACTCATCTGGCGAGATGGTGAAGCGAATCAGAGAAAGATGCGTGAGACTGAACCCGGAGTATGAGCAAAATCTAAATAATCGTGACCACGGGAAATCAGTTATGTTTCCGCTGTCCAGGTATGAGTTAACGAATTTGAAAGATTTTAGCGAGGGGAATTTCACGGATCGCTGTTTGAATATATTGGTGCACGCGTCGGCAGTGAGTTGGATGAACTCCTGCAGGAATAGCTCGTGGAGTTGAAGATGCTCTACAGGGTCGAGCACATTTGCCCAAGGCCACGAGTTATGATCATTTGAGAATATGACCTTGAGCCTTGTCATGTTGGGGGAACGACGGGCAATCCTGAAGAAGTGTTCGAGGCCGTCACAAAAGGTTAGAAGAACAGATGTTAGTTGAGACCACGGGATATCCAGGTGTTCGTCTACGGCAGAGCCCGAATAGCAGAGAGTGTGCAGCGATGGAGAGTTGTGGAAAATCGTTATCGGTTTGACATTTTCGCCCAAGAAGGTAGGAACATTGAGCTGGAGCTCTGTTAGAATTGGGAAGGCAACCTTCTTTTCGCCGCACACATCCGCTTTGATACGGTGGATGTCGTGCAGATGGAGGAGACACCAGCGATGGGCATGAGAGATAACAAGGTCCATGAAGGATTTTGAATGCTCTTCGGATAGCTGCCTATGGGCATGGCGCATGATGCTCAAGGAGAGCGGGAGATTTCCAGCCCGTCTAAGCCAGCCTTCAACATTGATGGGCGTCAGACCAAGGCTAGGCCTAATGCATATAGATGACCACAGTTGAGGAGTCGCTAGAGCTATAGCACGCCACTTGCGGCAGACGAGCGTAAGAAGAAGCGGTGCCGTGTCCACGGCCGGTGTGACCACCAATGGGAGGCAGAACGAGAATATCTCGGAGAGAAGTTCGGCTGGGACCAGACGACACGGCGAGAGGATGGCTTCGTGTTTCGTTATCGAGTTTTTCAGTATCTCCCGCTCGATCCGGAGTCGCATATGGGCGTTTTCAATTCGAGTGAACTCGGCCTCTACAAGCGCAAGTCGACTCTTCTCTTCGGCGAGAATATCAAGCGTGCTGCGGGCCTCCATCGACGACGGGCACTCGTTGTTATTGAGCAGTTGAGACACTGGAGATATGGGAGACGGTGCCTTGGTGTGAAATAGCGGACTGCTGCAGGTACTGCACGTGGGGATCGGTGGAAGATCTTGTACGCATTCCCGATGCATAGCGTACATGATCTTAGGAAGCCGCATGAATAACGTCGTCATTGGATTGTCTCTGCGTCGTATAGATCGGAAAACAAAACACACCAGTTATGAAGTAGATGGATTGAAGTCCAAAACTTTGGGGAACGGCTCGTATTTGAAGGACAAGAGGCCAACGATCTAGCGGGCGTGCGCAAGACGGGAGTTCGCTTCGCCTCCAAATGGAGGGAGTGGGACTTGAGGAGAAGCGATTAGCTGCAGCACGGATAGGGTGTACGTGATCCTGCTCGGACTACCTGCGTTAGCGGTGAGCCTAGGAGGAAAGTGACTCTGGGCAAGAAAAACACGTACAGATCTCGGAGTCGGTCACCCGAATGGATTATTGTCCAAAGAGCAGATTGTCTCGATACAACTGTCTTTTCTGCTTGACCCGCAGCCTGGTGCAATGTCGATTGAACTGGTATCCGGACTGCGTTAGAGAAAACGAACGAGGCGCTAGGATTGCGCCGTGTAGAACAAAGGACTCTGAACTGGACACAAAGTTGCAGAGAGTTGCATAGTCTGAACCAACTTATCGGTGGCGCGGTAGGGGGGTACATTCGGTGTTTTTTCGGTCAACGGGTGCCGGGTACCCGAATCGCGCAGCTCCCGCCTGCCACAGGCGCCGCTCAGCTGCGTCCTCTGTGTATCAATCCTCAGGCCTCAGGTTTATTGCTCAGATTCTCTCGCCGCTACGACAATCTACTTCACGGATAGACTCTTAGCTACAACGTGGGCGATAGAAAAGTGGCCCTCGACTTCCTGAGAGCTTAACTCCGAATATCCAGGTATCTTGATACAGCCCTGACTTTCGAGAGACTGAATTCTGCATTCATACCAGACAGCCAGCATATATCGAGGACTACGGGGTCGTATTCGATGCCGATCCGCGAGCATTGGTAAAGACAACACAAGCGCAAACGCGTCAACAAAATTGCGCCGCGCCGCGCGCCGATGTTCGATCAACATAGCAATCGTTTCTCTGCGACAACGCGTTGCATCGACCAACACCGGTGTGCAGTCTCAAGACAGCGCGTTGGTGTTGGTATTGGCCAAGGCCGTACGCTTGCACCGGACATGGTTGCGCGCCCTCTTTGCCCACCGCGCATCCTGCCGGATGACGTGACGCGGTAGGCTCGACTCCGAATCTCGAGCGCGAGATGAAGAGAGTGCCCGCGTCTCCACCTTCACCAGCCCCTCTGCGTGTCGTTTGGGGGGCCTGCGGCTCCGAGTTTAATTGTCAGTTAATTCTTTCTAAAGCAGCTATCAGACGCTCGCTAATGACTACAGCTTGCATCTACCGTCGCCCTCTGCGCGACAACGACCAACTCCAATTGCGCGCAATTGTAGTATATAAAAGAGTTAGTGCATATGTCGTTAACTTGTACGGATTCCACGGGTCGAAGGTTCTATGAGCAGACCATCTGTTTAGGCGGCCACTGGCTCTGGGTTGAAATAAATTCGTTTTTGGTCTTCCAGCTCAATCCGTGTTTATTAGAAAGATACGATTGTAGCAGCCTCATAAGTATGTCCTCGCGTGCTAAGACCTAGCAGTACCGACGCTATACCCGACTCTCGAGAGCAGCGTCGGAAGGTTCCGAATACCGAATGTACCCCCCTACCGCGCCACCGATAACTTGGGGCAGACCTTATATAGAGCATCGACTATCATGCTCTATTAGGTCAGCAAAGGAGACTAAGAGTTGCAGTGCGTCGTCGCTGTATACAGTATTAGATAAATAGCCCCTATCCTGGAGTAATGCCTTCAAGTCCGTTTGCGCAGTGACCCAATACTTTCCAACGCTCGCGTTTGAGCTTTTGTACTGAATTGGTCTTCCTTGTCATCTTCATTGTAGTCCACGTCGACAACGACAGTTTAGACGGATTGGGTTCGCCATGCCAATTGCAAAAGCGGCGGCGGAGACGGTATCTTTCGATTTGGTCTCTAGCACCGACATCGATGCGGCGCACAAAATCGAGACAGACGGTATGCTACACAGCCTGTTATCAGCATACACCCTAACCCTCTATTGTGTTCAAACCTGCAGGATTTCCACCGTCAGAAGCCGCGTCACTCGATGCATTTCGGTGCGCTCGTTCCCCGCCGTCCTGTTCTCGACCTCACACCCCGATCGCGCCAGATACCGACAAAAAGAAGCCGGTGACCTTTTCCTTGGCGCCTACTTGCCAACAGACAGCTCTCCACGTACACTTGTAGGCTACGTCTGCGCGACGCTGTCGCCCGACGCATCTCTCACCGCGGCGTCCATGTCTCATCACGTCCCGGGAGCACCAAACGTCTGCATACATTCTATCTGTGTCGCACCTACATATCGTCGCACAGGAATCGCTCTCCGACTCCTCCAGGAGTACGTCGCTCGCCTCGATGAAACGCAGTATGAGCGCGTACTGCTCATAACGCATGAGGAGCTCCGTGGATTGTACGAACGTGCTGGATTCCAATGGGGTGGGAAAAGCGCGGTCGTACATGGAGACAGACCATGGTTTGAGATGCATCGGGATCTACGGCCACAGCAGGCGCAGCAGCAAGAGATACCTCCGGGAGTCTGGGAGGCCCTCCAACGCCCGTCTCGACCACGGCCCGGAGCGAAATTGCTAACTGACTTTCAAGGTGGCATCGCCGAGGTTACGACGCCATCTTCAGAGAACAAGTTCGATATTCTTTGCCCGCGAGATGGCTGCGGAAGCATCATCTTGAAGGCAGGTGCAGCAAAACATGTAGAGGGCGTAAGCTTTGCGGTCCGTGAAGTCCCCCGCATTTTTCTCCGAACCGCGTTGACTCAGTTGTCGCAGATTGACCCCCCGTCGATAACAACGTCACCGCTCCTGGCTCCATTGCCTCCGCCTCCCGAGCATACCCACTGGTGGCGTACTGGCCCCACTGTCATGGCATTTGAAAACATCGGATTTTCAAAGCGTATACCCCAGTCAGATGGGACAGGGCCAGGGGTGCAGCTGCTTGCATGCGCGGAATGCGATCTCGGTCCGCTGGGATGGGCGCAGCAAGGTGGAAAGGAATTTTGGGTGGCGTGTACACGTGTCGGCTACCGTGTAGACTGAGATATTTGGGAATGTACAGTAATCATGTATGTAGCCTCTTCTTCCACTGCGGTGCGTAGCGATAATGCTAGATGCCTATGCCATAATTTCTTTTCTCGTAGCCTCGAGTCGCGAGTCTCGACGTCGTGCCACACACCGCGCTGCGGCATTGCGCGAAAGGAGCGCCGACGAGAATTTCCATATCTGGACCCCGCCGTCGGCCTTGCCGCCGCCGCAACGGTACCGCAACGACGAACGTTCAACGTTCAACAACCTCGAACGACGAGCACGTTTACCCTACAATTGCTTTTTATTCCTCTGTAAACATTCTTATCTTGGACCCCGCTAAACGAAACCCTGGAACATACATACGGTCTTTTGAAGTTAACCGCCCGCCCACTGTGCTACCGGTAACCGCGCAGCACACATTACTATGTGCTCAGCCAAATCCTAGCGACAAAGACTTCAACTCCACAAATAAATGCACTTCTCGAAGACCTATGCGTCTCTCCTTCTAACTCTTCCACCGGAGCTAAGGGACAATGCTATACAGTATCGGCAGGTATGTCGTCACCACCTATTATGTGGAGGTGAAGCGCTAATCTAGGGTCATAGCTGAAGAAGTTGATAAACAAGGTCGTTAATGAGCTCGAGTCTTTAGGTCTGAGCCCGGAGGTCTTGCAGGAGCTCCTCGAGAATGGGTCGGTCCCTGTCCCGGGAGACATTAAAGGGAAGGGGAAGGCGGTCGACACGGACGCCCTCCTGAAGGTAGAACTCGCAGAGACGGCGACCGCAGAGCATCACCCGCGGCTCGTTTACGAGCTCAGTGGGGACGTCGACCACATCGAACCGCGACTACGATTTCTGATCACCAATACCCCGGACAAAGAACCGCCACTCGATACCCCGGACCCGACATCCCTCCGCTGGATACTCCAAACGCATGCAAACCCGGGCGGCGATTCGCTACCTCCAGAGTACGTGTATACTTAGTGATTGTTTCTACATGGCTTATCGTGCCCCGCAGTTCCAGTCCGCAAGAAGTCGTTGTTCCTCTCGTTTCCGACACGGCCTTCTTTCACCTCCTATCTACGGCCCTTCAATCTCTTTCTCTCCATCTGCTCAAGCTTCATGCCGACTTCATCGTCTCTCTCTCCTCACTTGCACGTGCCATCTCCTTCTCGGCGCGTCCAGCTTCTGCCACCCCTCACGCTACTGCAGCGTTCACGCTTCATGCAAAATCCGACCTGGCGGCGTGGCGCGAGATATTTCGCATTTATCTTGAAGCGGAGATATTCGAGAGCGTAGCCGAGGCCAGCAGGGGCGAACGCACCGTTGAGGATTCAGAACAGAGGCTGCACGGCTTTCTAGACCGCATCGGAGTGCGAGAAAGCGGGGCAGGTTCCAGGAAGCCTTGGTTAGATTTTGGCTTTCGCCCGACGAAACTCCATCTCGCGGAGAGTAAATCCGCTTTGAAGACCTTTGTCGAACTTAATGTTTTCGTGCTCAATCTAAAGAAGGTATGCTTATATGCCTAACAATGAATTGTGCAGTATGTTTACTAATGGCTGATGTTTTGCAGTTTCAATATGCTAATGTAGAAGCGACTCGTAAAATCCTCAAAAAGCACACAAAGCGCACTGCGTTGCCCCTTCCCCCGGGTGCATCGCCTGCACCGATCCATTTTCCGACCGCCTCTTCACCCCAACTCCTCGACCTGGCTTCCCTTTCATCCAAAGGTTTTACCATGTCATCGACCCATCAACCTAATGATGGTCTAATACCTAATACGACTTCGAACGCCCTGCTCCCGAATTCAGCGCTCCTCCCGCAGATCAGCCTATCGTTCCCCCGTATCCTCGTCCAAGCTATCGGTGAAACGCTTTTGCCCTTGGTTCCGCATATCGATGATTACGCATGCCTCATATGCACGAGCCTAGCGTATACACCTGTGCGATTGTTCTGCGGGCACTTGTTCTGCGTCAGGTGAGTCCAACTTAGCATTTCTTCGCGCGTCGCCTTTGTGCAGCCATTGTCTGTTGCCACGAAGGATCATATCGCTGACCGAATTCGTGCACTCGTAGGTGCTTGGTCAAGATGCAGAAGAGAGGCCAGGATTGCTGTCCCATGTGTCGTGCTCCAACCGTACTTTCCGCCGATCGATGTGAGTTCTTGTACCCCATTTTCTCCCCGTCGCCAGCCTTCTGACTCATCGTCCCTCGCAGCGAATGTCGACAAGGCGTTGGTCAACTTCATGCAGGATTGGTTCCCCAATGAAGCGGCCGCAAAACGGAAGGCGAACGAGCGCGAGGCAGCTGAAGAGGAGCTACTGGAGATGGGGTTTACCCCGGACATGGGCAAAGGATGTGTTCTTCAATAGGGCAGTGCATTATAGTATTGCTCCAGGTTATCGGCACTAATTATCTTATGGGTCTTATGTATGTACTACGCGATATGTGTATGAAGTCATCTCTTGGAGTACTCGCTGGCACCCTGGCAGTGATGATTCAGTGAAGCTATTCGCGCGAGCAGCCTTGTTTAGGCTGACGTTAGAGGGGAGACCGTTTTCCAGAACGATCTAAGCGGTCGACCGATCGCGACTCGCCACAAACTTTCTCTTGCACGGGCAACTTGGCTTCGTCGATGTCGCAAAAAAAATAACACCTCTATCAACCGCTGGAGCGGCTCAGCGTACAAAATGAAGGCTCCCTAGCTAATGCGTTCTTATCACAGACCTACACGGACCCACATGGACACATAAGTTCGATTGTGGCGGCGATTCATCACGCATCATCTATTGTTTTCCAAGGACTACAAGGCGGTCCGAGTTGAGAATACTCGCTCTTATTTGTTCTTTCTTGTTCTGATTCTGACAACCGCGGCTTCGCTCTCCAGGGCCCATAGAAACACGGGGTCGATGCTGCGGACTTAAAGTCCAACAGAGATCGACGATGTCATCTCCATTTCACCCGTTTCCTCTACAAGCTTGCCTATCTCAAATGCCAGCGCCTGAATCGCGCTTTGTTGTGGCCAAGGACTATGTCCCAAATGCTCTGCTGCCAATAGTTATCCACACCGCCGATGTGCCACCGATGCCACCTTACGACTGTCGCAGCGAGTGGCATCCAGATAACGGTTATCTTCACCCGGGAGGGTTCCACTACCTCCGCAAAATACGCAGATACGATCAATGCTGGGTCGAGCAATTGATTACTGAATGTCAGTGAAAGACCTCTTCGGCCACTAAAATTCGTTCTCATTTCATTTTGACACAGTCAATGACACCATTGCAGACAAACTGCTGGCTACTTCTCGCAACGGTGGCACAGAAAACTTGACGATCCATGTTGATGGTATGCTGATGCTACGGTCACGATGGCCTGCCGGATAACGATGCTTTCGTGTTTCTCTTTAGGCGTTGTCGAGGAAATACCCCCAGGCTTGCCAACCCATGTCGAGCAGTCTCTCCTCGAATTGCGAAACCTCAGGATCGATGATGATTTGGCCCGCCGGACTGACGCGACTGTTTTAAAAACAGCCGCTACTATCTACCACCAGCTGTTCCCTTCCGTCTCTCCAACAAGCTGTTTTCGACGCCATATAGAGTGGGGGAAACAGTACCAATACCTCACTCCTTATGTCTTTGCGGACTGGACTGTGCGTCATTCTATATGCTGTGTTGAGAACCTGGGTTACCTATCTTGGCTGACTTTTTGTTCCTAGAATACGACTTCTTGCACGAATGCGAAAATGGCGGTGTTCGTGGTTCCGCCCTGGTATATGGCACCACGGGATATGCGAGACTTCGTCTATACGCGCACAGTACGTGGCACGCGTCGTTTGTATACTCACGCGTAGACTGACAGCACACTAGTTTACACCCTCCGATCTCATTCAGCCAGGTAAACCGCCAGATATAGAACAGAAGAGACAGCACTACTGGGCCATGGCGAGTGCAGTCATCTGTCTATTTGATAAATCTTCGGCATATTGATGACGCCGCGGTTCTGGGTGGTTAGGTGAACGATGTTTGTTATATGTATGAGGTTCACCATTTCGCATTCACAACATATGAGGAATGGGCGTTTGGGAGTTTCTCGGATGGTATGTCGAATCCCTCGTATTTATGACTCTATTCTAATGGGCTGCGGTGCCCCAAGATTTTGTTGATGTTACCATTTCCGAAGTACGTGGACGCACGGCGCGGTATCCGACCATCCTCGAGACGTTCTTATTCTGGATGCATTCTGCTTGTGGAGGCGGTCCAGGATTAAAACCATCACAGGTTGGTCAATGCCCTCCCTTCTTCGGCCAGATTTCCACCGACGAGGCTCCCTGCACATACCAAGATCTCTTTGTCGGGGATCCGAAGGCTATTCATGCAATTTTTTCTTGTTATTGATTCGAAACGCCCTCCTTTCGTACGGCTAGTTGATTTTGTTTTTCTTGTGTATTTTTCAGGCGCCCAACAATGCCACGGATTGTTCCTTTACAATGTTGGCCGATCAAGAATTTACAACCGCCAACGTGGCATCCCCGCCACCTATGGAAGGGCATGGAGTGCAGGCTCTACATATACCAGGTATCTCCCAGGGACCGTCAAGACATGCGAGCGCTCTACCGACATTCGATCGATATGGCGGATACAGGCATGCTTTAGGACTGGAGCTAACGAGCGGGAGGCCTGAGCCTGCTTACCTTTCCGACTTTTCAGCATCTTCCATAGGTCAAGACGACTATACAAGTGGCGACTTCTCTCGCTGGTTCAACTCCCTCTTCGAAAATTCTGAACACGCATCTTCTAGCGGAACAGGATTCAATGCGCATAATGCTAGCTCCAGTGAGCTCACAGGAGCTCTTGCCCAGATGCCTCTGCATCCCAGCTTCGACGCGGCGCCGTCGCATCAGCTCCATGGCCAAGCTCCCGCGAGTGCGCCCCCTCCTACTACCAGCTGGGACGAACAATTCGACGCGGGTGCCCTTGATCAGCAGGGCCAGCATGGGACAGGCTATGCCGAGTCTCAAAACTACTCGACATGCTACTCCCCCGGTATCTTGGTCTCACAGGAAGACTGCGTTCCATTGGGTGGCCTCAACTTTTCTCCAGGTGGGCCACATCAAAACACTCTCACCGGACTGGATTACAACGAGATGCCACGCTGGTCTGGGGCTTCGGGGTCACCGACAGGAAACGACCATCAAGGCGACTATTCTGCTACGGGCAGCGTTTAAGCACGCTGCGGCTAGCGACGCCCCAGCAGGATCCGTTTGACTGATGCTTGTAAGTTCAGTATAGTTTGAGACAATTCATAAGTAGCGTACTAGTACGCCGGCGTTGAGGGCTGCCCGATCGTGCTTATCTACCTACTATACTTCCTTATAATCTACTAATATATTACTATTAGTACAACACGGCGAACCGTACGATAGTACCAGTGGTGCCCTACCACGACGAGTTACTCTCCCGGCGAAAGTTAGAAAACGACTCGGCCCCCGGCGGCCCGGAGGCCGCGCCTACCGAGTTGACCTTCATAAACAAACGGCGACTGATTGTTGCCGTCTATGCACTCGTATACTGAACGACACGGCGGTCTCCCAGCGACACGGGCAGCTACTGCAAGCTGAGGAAACGGGGACCTGATGCAATTGCTGTAATCAAGATTCAACGGCTGCTTGACGAACACGTTCGAGACGCGCTACCTGACGCGACTCGCCACAAAATTTCTTTTGCACGGGCAAGATGCTGCAAATTAATGGAATTCGATACCTTGGAAAAACAAGAACGAGCTCTCGACACAAATCAAGACATCCTAACGCGCCATTATTCTAGATCCACACGGATACATATGGTTACATATGGACACATATGGTGTCGTTTGTTGCGGCGAGTCAACAACGCACATCACCTGTTGCATCCCGAAAATCTGACAAGGCGGTCCAGGTTAAGTTAGTACTTGTTCTTCCAGTGTTCTTCTCTGACAATTGTGCTATGTTGCTTTTGTAGTTCCTGCTCATACACGGCGTCTTCGGACCTATATAAAGTCGAACATCAGGCTCCGGCGTCACACTTCGCATACCACTGCTATCACCCGTTTCCCCTGCGACTTTGATACCCACCATGTCGAGATCTACGCCGCATTTTGTGGCGACTAAGGACTATGTCCCGGAAGCCCTACTGCCAATAGTTGTGCACACCAAAGAGGTCCCATCGATGCCACCGCATGTCGACTGCCGCAGTGAATGCCATCCTCCCGACGGGTATCTTCATCCGGGAGGCTTTCATTACCTGCGTCGGATTCACCGATACGATCAATTCTTAATAGAGCGAGCAGTTACTCAATGTCAGTCAGTATAACAGCTTCCTAAGCAATTTCTGACGACTTCCGGATAGTTAACGAGAGCATCGCACAAACACAGCTTGTTCGCAACCAAAAAGGCGCAGGAAGTTTGACTATTCATGTCGATGGTAAGCTCAGCCGTGCACGATTCGGGTGGGGCTATCATCTTATATCGTGTCTGTAGGCATCGTCGAGGAGATACCAGCAGGCTTGCCGGACAACGTCGAAGAGGCTCTCCTCAGACTTCAGCAACTCAGATCAGACGGAGATCTTAGCAATAGAACTGACACGACTATTCTCAATACAGCCACCACCATCTATCATCAATTGTTTCCCTCGGTTGCCCCGAATGCCACTTTTCGGCGGCATCCAGAGTGGGGGTTAAAACCCCAATACATGATCCCTTTCATTTTCGCGGATTGGACTGTACGCTGTCATGTCTTCCTCGCTAGCCATCTTTGCTTACCTACGACTTTGTACACAGGAGACAGAATCGTTTACAAATAGCAAGATGGCTGTTTTCGTGGTTCCGCCATGGTATTTGGCGCCAAGAGATATGCGTGATTTCGTCAATATACGTGCAGTGCGTGCTACGAGTCATGTTTCATCCTACACGGGCTTACGTTAGACCTAGTTCAAAGGCACGGATTTCATACGGCCGGGCACAGAGCCAGATATGGAGCAGAAACGTCAGCACTATTGGGCCTTGGCAAGTTAAACGTCTTCTTCGCCATGCATCGTCTGCAAATTAACTGTGCGGCATTAATCGTCAACCAGGTGAACGATTTCTGTTATATGCATCAGGTCCAGCACTTCGCCTTCACAACATATGAGGAATGGGTGTTTGGATGTTTTTCGGACGGTGTGTATAGGCTATTTATCCTTATATCTCCGAATTTCTTCTAATCGTCTTTTCCGTAGATTTTGCAGACGTTTGCGTTTCTGAAGTGCGTGGTTACACCTCACGGTGGCCAACGATACTCGAAACATTCTTGTTTTGGATGCACTCTGCTTGCGGACACGACCCTGGAGTGAAACCATCACAAGTTGGTTACTGCCCCCCATTTCAAGGTCACCTCAGCACCGATGAGGCTCCTTGCACGTACGAAGATCTATTTGATGACGACCCGGAGGTCGTACACGCCGTTTTTTCTTGCCATTGATTTCGTGGCGCTCTTTTCGTACGGCTGGTTAATTTCGTTTTCCTTCTATGCATTTTCAGGCTCCCAATAATGGAACGGATTCTCCCTTAGCGCTGGCCGAACAAGGACTTGCCACGGGTAGTGCTTAAGCAGGCTGTGTTCGCAGAATTTCGTTCGACCGAGGTTTGCAAGCGCCCTTTCCCAACATCGTTGCTTGTTGCCTAGCATTAGATGCGGCTAGGACCGTAGACCCAATATACTCGAGCATGTAGAATCTAATAAATCTCGAGCGGGAATAGTCTTACTGAGATGGCGGAAGGCCAAAGACTCACGCGGTTTGCACGCGGTGGCCATGGACGCGATCGAAGTCGCGACTCGCCACAAAAAAGCGTTCCCGCTCACATGCTCACTGCGAATGGACTCCAGCCGCGGAAAATACAACCTTCGGCCGGAAACTCGAGCAGCACCGAGCTCGAGCTCAAGCCTCAGGCTTGCCGCAGGCGCTGAATCCTGGCTGAATTGTGCTTTTTGAAAAAAGTGTTATTATCCGACTTGGATCTACACGGATACATATGGCTACACACGGAGTTGTTTGTCATGGCGATTCGACATCGTCTGTTGCTCGTCTGTTGTATTCGAGAAACTGCCAGTGACAAGTCGGTCCGAGTTGAGCACTTCGCTATTTGTTCTCCCCGTTTTCTGATCCTGACAATCGTATTGTTTTCCTTTGTATTTAGGTTCTGCGAAGGTACACGGCGTTTGGCCTAGGTATAAAGTCGAGCATGACAATCCTCAAAACGATATCCTCAAAACTCATACTCCCCCAAAGCTTGGCATCATGTCGAGCACCGAGCCATGTCATATTGCAACCAGAGACTATGTCCAGCAAGCATTGCTACCGATAGTTGTGCACACCAACGATGTGCCACCGATGCCAGAGGACGACTGTCGCAGCGAATATCATCCCCGTGATGGCTACATGCACCCAGGAGGATACCACTACCTTCAACGAATTCACAGATACGACCAATGTTTGGTAGAACGCCACATAAATCAATGTCCGCAGGTTGTTCCCCTCTGTAGGAACACGAAGTGACTGACAACAGTTTGAATTGTAGTCAACGAGAGTATCGCGCGACGGCAACTCACCTACAACACGGACAACGGAGAAGACTTGACGATCCACGTCGACGGTGAGGTCACGTTCTCTCAATCAAGCTGGTCCCCCCGTAACTTATCATGTACCCCATATTCCTCAGGCGTCGTCGAGGAAATACCGCCAGGATTACCCAAGCGTGTAGAGGCGACTCTTCTCGGACTGCGGTACCTAAAATCAGACGAAAACCTTGTCACGCGAACCGAGATGACCATTCTCGAAACCGCCACGACGATATATCACCAGCTATTTCCTTCCGTCGCTCCAACGTGCAGATTTTGGCGCTATAAGGCGTGGGGGATACAATATGAGTATATGACCCCATTTGTTTTTGCAGACTGGAATGTAAGCCCTTCAATGTATCCTACCATTGCCAGTGGAACGTCCTCACTGACGTCTCGTGACTCAGACAACAATATCATGCACAAATTCCAAAATGGCTGTATTTGTGGTTCCTCCATGGTATTTGGCGCCCCGGGATATGCGAGATTTCGTCAACATACGGGAAGTGCGTTCCTCCCGGCATTCTATAGTCTCAGCATAATTTGGGCTAACAGGAGGACTAGTTCAAGCGTGTCGATTCCATCAAACCGGGCGTCCCTCCCAGTATGGAAGAAAAAAGGCAACACTACTGGGCCATGGCGAGTCAACGTCGAGAATGTTGTCTTGACATATGTTTTGACATCTCGCGTCTTCACTTAGGTGAACGATTTTTGCTTCATATACAAAGTCTAGACTCGTAACCAGTCCGCTCGCAAGTCACGTGCGCCCTAAGACAAAACGGGAAGGACGGGCGCGAGCTTGCGAGCGGACTGGTGCTACTGGGCACGGTTTTGGCGTGAAGTCGATTTCCGCGCCAGCGGTGACAGAGCACTTGCGATTTTTCGTCGAAACATGCTTCATAGCTCAAATTTTGTTTCGAACTTGTATATACCGAAATGTTCCCCGAGTGCCAAGGATGCGATTACTATAGGCCAAAAAAACACTTTTTTCTCGCTGAAACTGAACACTTCAACGTGAGAGACAATTTCTGACATGCGCGCGGCAATTATTGCAACAAGACGCGGCGTTCAAGACTATCTCGGAGGTATATCTTCAAGTTAGACTCAACGCGTCGTTCAATACAATGATCTCGGACTCGGAGGTATATTTCAAGTGGGACTCTATCGTTTAGCACACAACTAACAAGACAAATGCACGATTTGGATTCCTCTCAAAGGTTATATTCTTTAGGTTGTACAACACGGTTGGCCATCCAAGTATCTGCATCCAGGGAGAACGACATGAACGAGCTCCCACTACTAGCGCTGGCGTGGGGTCCGCTGTGGTCGTGTAAGACGTTCCTCTGCCCGTTAACCTCAGGCTGCGAGGCCGGCCTCGTTGCCTGAGAATCAGAACTTGGTACGTAACTTTTGTTCTTTTCCACTGCATTCCCATCTGCCAGGTTCGAGTCAGAGCAAGACGCCGTCGGTGCAGTTGTCTTCGCCTTCGCCTTTCCTCTTGCCCTCGACGACGCTGGAACACCCGTTTCGCTTGTATCATCTGGTGGCCCGCGCTTCGTCCCTCGCAGCGCCCGTGGTTTCACGACCAATGGAGGTATGTCAATCTTTACCAATACCTCGAAAAGCTCGTCGCCGTATTTTGCCTCCCAGTCCCATTGTTGACCTAACACTTTTTGCAGCTTTGCGCGAGAATCAAACGGGCCCACCGATGACAAGAGGTCGAGCGTTTCGTCTTTCAAGATGGATGGCCCAGAGAATAGGGCATGCGCGAAGTCACGGCGACATACCGACATTCGCCACGCGTGCAATGCGGATTGCACCATCGCGCACGGCATGCCCTTCTTCAGCCGCGTCTGACGCATTGGAGTGGGAGGTATCCCTGGACGCGTCCTATCAAGTAATTTCGGATCGCAGAGGTCGCAGCAAGGGACAATCCGCAGCTTAGGATCGGTTTCTATTCGAGTCGATGGTCAGTGGATTTGATTTAGTTGCTCTAAAGCTCGCATCTTACCGAATGGCCCGTTCGCGTAGACCTCAGTTAGCACGGCACGGCGACAGAATCCTGTTTGCGCCAACACAGCAAGACCTTCGTCGACAGCGTCTGCCTGCAGAGGTGGTGCATCGCGCGTGTATTTGTCGTCATCGGTACCATCCCTAGATCCTCGCTTCGCCCCTCGTGCCACAGCCCGCGCTTTCTTTGCAGCCGCCCTCTTCTTTGCATCGCTCGCAGAGACAGGCTCAGTCCCGGTCTTCCCCTTCTGTTTCTTGCCCTTTCCTCCTGCAGGTGGGACATGCTTGATCTCCGCCGGATCCACGCCGTACACTGACTGCTCCACCAGCAGAACCGCCAAGCCTTTAGTCCCCGCCCCTCGTCCCGCACGTCCCGCTCGCTGGACAAAAGTTGAGACGGACCCAGGCATCTTCCACTGTACAACAACGTCGATGTCGGGGATATTGCAACCCTATAAACCAGTTAGTTATACAACTGTTCTTTTGGGTGTTGCCGACTGACCATTCCTGCTGCATCCGTGCAGACCATTATCCGCACAGATCCATCCCGAAACAAACTCATGACTTTCTTCCGGTACTTTCCTGAGAAGGCCGCATTATACGGTCGAATCAACCCCGCGTTACGAAATCGCTCGGGTAGAAGCGCGGTCAAGTGGTCAATGATTTCGACCCCAACGGCGATGTTATCGCAATACACGAAAGTCTTTGGGATGTCGGATGGGTTTTCCACAAGCTTGTTGATGATGAAGTCGAGGTCCGCGTAAGTGTTGATTGGATGTTGTATCCCGCGCACGACAATGGAGACATTGGCGCGGTCGTTCCCGACATCGATATTAACGTAATTTGTTTTGTGGAATTGTAGTTTCGTCAAGACATCATGCCGCACCCGTGCAGCCAACGTCGCTGAGAGCGCGACAAACGGGGTTGACCGGGGAAGGAATGCTCGCACTTTGCCAAGCTCTCCGTACTTCTTGCGGAAGGAGTCGCCCCAGTGGGAGACTACATGAGCCTCGTCTATTACGACAGAGAGGATACGCTGGGAGAACTCCGCATTCTTCAGCACCTCTCGCGTAAATCGCCGGGATACCAGCATCTCGGGGGATATCATCACTATCTGCCAGTCTCCGGAAACAATTTGCTATGCACGTCGGTGAGTTCTTTGTATTGCCCTATACACTATAATCAATCTTACCTTTAGCACTTCTGGTTTACAGCCCCCATTCGAGCTGTTTACTGCCGTCGCTTTCAAGCCAAACTCGGACGCAAATGTCTCTGCCTGACCACAGTCTTGTGAGTGTGCTGTAATATTGCCCGCATGGAAATGAACTAACCATTTCATCGTGCAGGGCAAGCAGTGGTGAGACCATTATCGTGACCTTGCCTTTCGCACTTGGGTGTGCATGCGGGCCTGCTGCAATAGCTGTTTTCCCAAGTCCCGTCCCTGCGTGGACGAGCACATCCTTCTGCATCAACTGCGCCTCGACAGCATCCACCTGAAACTGCCTGAGGTCGTATTTGAGCCCAAATTTCGACTTCACGAGCTCGCCGAGGCCCTCGAGGTCTTTTGCCGTGAGAGATGTCTTTTTGGGGAGACTCTCCTTTCGTTCCTGCGACGACTGTCTTCTCTCTGCACGGCGGGCCAGGTAGCCCTGCGGAATGGGCGCCATAGATATTTCTGGTGGAGGTTACAAGATCGAACGTCGTAGAATTTAATTCCTGACTGGCATCCGAGCACGTGCTACGTGCGCGCCGCCCCGACCTGCAAGCCTTTTCTTCCTTCCCCTCACAATTTTCCCTGTTCAATATGTCCACCCCGAATAGCAACCGGTTCGCGTTACTCGCATTTGACGATGACGGTGACAACGCCTCCGACGATGGCGATGCATTGGACAATGGCGCACAATCTTTGACGCCAATTCCAGCACTACTCAGCTTCAGCCCCTTCAGCACACTCCACCCGTATTCACCACCGCCATCACCTACATTCCCCCATGGTCGTCCCGCTAGTCCTGCCGAGCCGCACTCAGCCTCGCATATTGGGCGCCCTCGAAACTCTTCGCCACCCCCATTATCTAGTGACGGCATCGTAATCAGCAGTCCAATTAGGGGCACTAAAGACGAACGGGCAGCTGCTAGGCAGCGGAAATCTGTGCGCAAGCGAGCACAGACCTTCGCGGACGCCCAGATCCAGCGCGCCGTTAATGATCGGGCCAAGGCACTTCAGGCCGTGGAGAATGCCAATCGTGTCGAGCGCGAAAAAATCTCCTTCCTAGACAGCGTCCTCGAGAGTCTGGCCTCCCGCAGGTTGACAATCGGGGACCTTATGCTCCACGTCTTTGATCCCGTATACAAGAATGCCAAGACGCGATGGGAAGGGTTTTTCAGGACACGCGGTACAGCGCGCCGGATCCTTGACCTGTGGGCATCGAAGGAGAATACTCCAGCGGCACGAAAGCAAGTCCACGATTGGGCAGTTGACTACACTGCGCGAGCGGTTCGCAGCGAGGCCAAGGCGTTTACAGACGTGCAATATTTACAGACCATTACGCGACCCATCAATGCGAAATTTGTCCAGGACTTTGACATGACCAAGATACACGATCGTCTCATGGACTCAGCATCCGTGACCATGTCCATTCTAAATTCATTTGCGACTTCCGTGAGGCAGCTCAAGTCCGCAACGCCAGCACGGATGCTCAAAAAATCAATGGTGAGCTATTCTTGTTTCTACTCATTCCTTATTCTGACCTGTCGCATCGACTAGGTTGTTACATCCGCTGCCCTACAGTTATTGGGGGAATACAGCTATGCCAACAACTTTGTCAAGCGAATTATGGGTTTATACTTCTTCGCGACAGGAACCCAGCGTCAATCGATGACTGTCGTTTCGCACCTGGGTCTTGCGGAGAGTTATAGCAATCTTACAGCCAAGCCTCGGAAAAAGACTCGACACAAAAAACGATCTAACCGCAGCCGTTCTCCGTCACCAAGCAATGCGTCCGCCTCCCGTAGCCACTCCCCTTCGCCTGCGCATCAACCCAGTACCAGTACTACTACTGCTGAGTCGGCCGATGCAGCCCATCCTCCGGGTGTTGCTGCGGCAGACCAGTGGCTTCCGGATGGTGCATCTCCGGTCACGGATCCATCATTATTGCATCCCGGACGAGCCGGCACATTGCGTACTCTTTCTGAGTCGATGATGACCTCGGCGCGTAGTGTGGCAGCAACAGGGCTTTATGCGACTGTTTATGATAATATCAATATGGTGTTCCGTGCGGCGGAGCAGATCATGGGTCGTACAGGTAATTGTGTCGCCGTCTACATGGGTATATGATCCTAACTCTTTGTACAGATTCTCAGGAGAACGGGACTTGCGCAACTATCTGGCCTTTATGGAAGGCGCGCCTCGAGGATATGCGTGTCGCTGACCTGACCACTGCATTTGACGCTGCACCCCCTTTGTCGATCACAGACATCGTCCTCAACGAGGAAGAAGCAAAGACTTTCCACGCCTGCCTCATTCACTGCGTACTGCGAATCATTATCACTCACGGAGGCGAGAAATTTGCGAAGTTCAGTAAAGACCTCGACTGCTGTACGCCGGTCACCCCGCAGAAAATTGAGGTACATCGTACACCCCTTCATCCCATCAATGCCTTCGAAATCGACGAATCAACCATCGTTGGCAATGCCAACTTTGTCGATACCTCCTTCGATGTTCTTTGGATCAAGAGGCTCTCCCGTTGGCTTCGATATGTCAAGATATTTGCTGGCGACCAGCTTTCGATTGCCCGCCTCCGATCCATCGTCAACATTCGTGCTGGCCACGAGGGAGGTTATGAAGGTTTCGGGTGGGGGGTTTGGATGCCTGGCCTGTTTCATGCGAAGATTGCAGACATGCACGGCTTTTTTGTCACGCATTGGGGCAAGCCGAATGCAGGCACGCGGAACCCTGGATGCCTCGCTTTCCACAACACAGTACTTCACCGCCATCCAATACTCCTCTCGTCCCTGCCTCCCTTTCGCAAGTGCCGTGACCTTGTATTTGTGTCCCTGTACGCTCGAGTCCTCCATCTCCTCTTGCTCGTATCACACCAAAGCTCTCTCGACTCTTATGCTGACTCTGTGAGCTCTTGGGGTACTCTCGAGAAACACGCGGCAGAGATAGTCAACAAATACGCAAGCTCCGCTGTCGTGGCGGATATGCGATGGCGACGACAAGCACAGGAAAACGCCGCGGCTGCAAACCCACTTGCTGAGCCATGTACCCCTGCCGGAGACATGATTCTCGAGAACGCCATCCTGTTTCTGCGCGACGCCCTCATTTCTCGAGAGTTCACAGACGCCATTAAGTGTGGCGATTCCGGACGTGTCGTGCTGGTCTTGAAAACTTGGGCCATCGGTTTCCGGGGTAACGGGCGGACGAAATACGCCCACGAGATGTTGCATCTGTGTCATAACATCTCGCATGTGTGGCCAAAAGGTTTACGGTGAGCCTTCACTTGCATTCGCCGTTCTGTTCATTAGTCTCATGGTTGTATTCAACTGTTAATCAGGGATATTGTGTTCAACAACTGGCTGCTGAACCCTACCGGACGGCCAAACGCGTGGGTAGAGGTCGATCTAATGCAGGAACACATGAACTATTGGATTAAAGTGTGTCTCTCTGCTGTGCATTAGACATCTGCTGATCAAATCCTTGTTTTCTCGTAGAACTTTTATCAAGCCCACGGTAGTTCAGCTTCGTGGGAGTGGCTAGGGATGATTGGCCCCTGCGTGAGTATTCTGCGGTATCTGGTCACCTCCATGAACATGGTCTTCGGATCGTACCAAGGCAACCGGCACGCAACACTCAACCTCACCCATGACATTCCCGAGCTCATGCGCAGTTTATCAAACCACGAAGTCTACGCGGAGAAAGGCCGTATTCTCGACGACGACGATGCACCCACGGTAGACGTTATGAATGCCGGCATGCAGCAGCTTACCGACAACGCCACGAACCCACTCCACGAATATAACCGGGCTTTCTGCAATCTGCAGGCACGTCGCCGACTCTCACCAATTGTCGGAGATGATGATATCGAAGTCATCGAGGCCCGCCGAGCAGCGTCGATGGCAAATGGAATTGACATCGATACACTGCCCAGTGGTCAGCAGGATGACGGCAATGAGAGCGATGACTCAGGTGACGAGAGCGATGACTGTACTGACAGAGATGTCGACGGCAGGGGCGAGTTTATTGTGGATGACAATGATATTGAGCCTACATTGTCACGCGATAATGCTGAGGATGTATCGCTAGATATGGATGCCGAGGACCTCGCTGGTGACGAGTACGACGATTTTGACCACGAATACGAGGAGGAGGCGGACGAGGACGAGCGGGATGTCGAGTGACTCGAGTCTATGGCATCATGCTGATCTACATTTACTCGTATACTTCGACCCGATGTTCTTGTGGTTTCCCTATATCACATTCACCATAGTACAGACTTGTTCATTACATTCAGCTGCCCACAGTCGGTTCCGAGTCCATTGACGGCAATGTCCAACGGAGCTCACAGCACCTCCAGTACTGGACTGAATCACCGAGGCCTCACCGGTCGCTCGCCTCACTCACGAAGTCATTTTCCTTGAAAAAAAAAACTCTTTTTCTGCCTGTTCTCATCTGGTTACATTTAGCAAATGACTCGTCTTTCATTACACAAGTTTCTGGACTTTTTTGAGACCAATGCCTCTTTTCTAAGGTCGAAGTCGGTTAGGAGTACAGCTTCAGGCGCGAGAATTCTAAGTCTCGAGTCACACTTGGCGGTAGAAAGTGTGACGCGCCATGTGACTGCCCAGTACATCCAGCCGCTTCGCCCGAACGTGTGAGGTCCCGAAGCGGCTGGATATATCGAGCCTATACAAAGTCCAGCATTTCGCCTTCACTACTTATCAAGAATGGGTATTCGGGACCTTCGAGAATGGTACGCGCTTCCCTCTAGGCATTCCACATCATCTCAATCCCTTCGTTTTAGATTTCGCAGATGCCAGCATAACCGAGATACGGTCACGCACAGCGCGGTATCCAACCATCCTCGAAACGTTCCTATTCTGGATGCACTCTGCTTGTGGGCACGGCCCAGGAACAAAACCCTCACAGGTTGGTCATTGCCCCCCTTTCGACGGCCATGTCAGCACCGATGAGGTTCCCTGCACGTACGAAGATTTATTCGACGACGACCCGCAGGTCGTTCATGCCGTTTTTTCTTGCTATTGATTTCGTGGCGCTCTCTTCGTACGGCTAGTTAATTTCGTTTTGTTTGTTTGTATTTTCAGGGTCCTGACAATGGAACGGATTCTCCCTCCACAACGCTGGCCGAGTCATCTGGAAACCGACAGCACGCTACATAGGGCTACATAGCTCGGGTAGTTAAAATAGTCGGGTAGCTATGTCCCCGCTATTGAGCGCTCAGTAGAGAGCTGTAGCTCGGTTAGTTGAGCGCTAGCCGAGGTATCCTTGCTACGCGGCTACAACACCTACCCGAATGTCGGTGGCAAACCTGTAAGACTAGCGATGTTTCCCCTTATCTGGCCTTCCGATTGCGAGGCACAGGCTAGTAACACTGGGATGCTTCTGGCCGGTATCGAGTCTCAGTTCTCCAAAATGAAGCAGTATGCAGGGAGTAGAGTCAGACAAAGATAATATTGATGTACTACGACAGGCTTCAACGAGTATCACTAAAGTTAACAAACACGGAACTTCCGACATGTACAGATACAGTACTGCGAGCAAACGCGAACCTTCAGGAGCGCCGATGCGACTGTAGACACCTTCCTGTTCGCCTCGCTGCGCTCCGTCAGGTCCCGCGCCTTCATCTACCCCTGCCTGTACGCGCCCCTGCTCGTCTGCACCGCGCCGTTCCCGTGTCGCACCTGTGCTTCGCCCTCACACCAGGGTGGCGCTTCACGGTGGACCACGCGCGCGCGCCGTCCTTGTCGACGAGCGGTTCCGACGTGTCGCCTACGACGGCGAGGCACTCGGGATCCGACACGAGTGTGCCCGCGGCGCCGCGATCATTAACGACGCCCCGGTACGTCAGTCCTAGCGCCGACGACCTGCCAGTGGCGGTTTATGAGCAAAACTAAATAGTAGAAAATGGAATTGTAACGTACTCGAAACACGAAATCTTCATGTATCCTGCATGCCTCAAGATGCATCCGACGACCTGTAGACTGTGAACGCCCAGGTCATGGCCACAACTTGAATATTGCGCGGAGATCGGTGGGATAGTGCCAGCCTGGGTTGGGGTTGGGACGGAGGCAAGAGACGGGTTCGGGCGCGGTGATACTTAACTTCGTCATGCGTGAGGGCCGGTTTGCGAGGACTTGTACGATTTTGAGTCGTTGAACGTTCGGTCAACGCGAAGCTAGGAACATGAATGATGATGAGAGGGCAAGGACGGTAACAAAACTTGTCAGCATGAGACAAACGTTTGGCACAAAAATGAGGCACCGGCGCACCTGAGTTCTCATAGAGCATCCGGCCATCTTTGTTGACACTACTTTCCTGTCTTCTTTGAAGACCCTGCACATCGGCTAGGATGGAGTAGCGTCGCGTAGCACGGCTAGAGAGGCGCTCGCTATGTAGAGTTATGTAGAGCTATATAAACATGGCCTGCTACCGTAGGCTACGAGAGCGAAAACCAGTTTCCAGATGGATCAAGGACTTGGAATCGCCAACGCGGTGTCCCCACCTCACATGCATGGGTATGGATTACAGGGTCTACATATACCGGATATCTCTCAAGGACATGGATCGTCAAGACCAGCGAGCGCTCTGTCATCTCAGAACGAAGAAGTGGCCGATCATACATACCGCGAATTTTTGTATGCTCTGGGACTGGTATCGGAGCCAGAGAGTGGGCGTTCTGATCTCTGGCATGGCTTCGATCTCTTTACAGAACCCTCCGTAGGTCAAGACGACAACACAAGTGGCGATTTGCCTGGCTGGTACAACCTGTTCTTTAACAACTCTCAACATGCATCTTCTAGCGGGACAGGATATGATGAACACGATGCTGGTTCTAGCTGGCCTACCGGAGCTCTTGTCTCGAACTCGATCTCTCTACATCCCAACCTCAGCGCGGAACAGTCTGGGCAACTCCGCCAAACTCCCACAAGTGCACCTCCGAACACTCCTAGCTGGAACAACGAGCAACTCAACGCGGGTGCCCTGTATCAGCAGGACCAGCCAACTGGGAATTACGGATCCACCACTGATACACTGGACAGCGTCAGATTCCAAACCCTCTCGACACCGTACTCTCCCGGCGTTTTGGTCTCCCATGAAGACTCCTCGTTTGACAGCCTAAACTATTCCGCGACTGCTTCAGGCATACGAAACCGAGGTGCTACAATTTGAGGTTTCGACGAGTACTGCGCCCACAGGAAACGACCCTCAAGATGGCCACTCTACCGCGGCGGGATCTAGGCACGCTTAGACTAATTCCCTACGGAGTGTTCGTGCTCGGGTGTTCCGAGCCAGCGTAGGTATCAAGTTATCTCTGCAAAGTCTGTCACTCCTTCCTCGCACTTGTGTAGTTCACTAGAGGTACATCTGTCCGTTATATTTATTGTCAATATACTGTATGCCGGAAATACACATACTGTGCCAGTGTTCGTACGAATGTCTACAAAAACGATGAATGATCCTCCAAGTACGTTCACGTATGTAAAAACCTCCGCGGACGATGAAGGGAAAGTGAATGTGCAGGGGGAGATGAGAAACACAGAGAAGAAAAAGGTCCTAGTCAACGTCTATACCAAATACCACAATATTACCAGGTAGTGACCGTGAGAGCGAGTGTGTACAGTGCGTGTGCGGGGTGTTGTATCGAGACAGAGCGGGAGCCGGTATTATGACAGGTCTAGGATTCGCAGGAGTGGAGGGAGGATGTCAAGAAGGGACGGACGAGAGCGCCGAAACGATTTCCGGAAGAACGTAGAAAACCTCGGATAACAGGGCAAGAACGAAGTCCGCTGGATGGCACTTTTGGAGGTATACGGCGATGGGGTATAGACCGAGGAGCTTTCTAGGCGGCAACGACAGGGGCGTGTATGCGCAGCAAAAAGAGGGGGCGGTACTCCGTACGATCAGTACGAGAATATCATCAGCCATGGGTTCAAAACGATCTGCAAAGAATGCGCAGTCGGTATAGGAGCCCCGACGTGAGAAGAAAACGCGACTTACGGGGTACAGGATGTGGCATCCAGCGACGATTCTAAGTATAAGCGCATTACAGTCAGCACGTTGGGACGGCGCCGAGAGGAATGTGGAAAGGCCGCTTACGCAAGAGGGAAGATGACAGCCCATCCTGATCCATCCACCCGCCACGCTAAGGGCACCAGTGGTGTTGCGCAAATGATCATGCCAGCAATGATCACGAAACACACGATGAATGGGAACCAGAATCTAAAAACGCGACCGTCCAGTGAGTAAAGGCATAACAGCGACCTGCGGGGGATACACACCGTTTGAAGATTTTCGGTACTTCCTTGAAGAAATTTGACCGTTCGACTTCCTTGATAGTCGCGCCCCACGTAATGTTGTAGCTGAAGAGATGCGCAAGAATGGCCTGAGAAATAGGTATACCGAGCCCACCAAAGAAGAAGAAGCTGAGGATAAAACCGGTCAAGATCCACAGGAGCAGCAACGAGAAAAACGAGGGCCTCACAAGAAGGGAATCCACTTGATGTTCTCCAAGAGACCCCAGAACAGGTCCTTGTGGCCGAGTCGGTATTCCAAAAGCGTGTAGCCGATGTTCCCTGTACCGAAGAACACGACGGTCGTAGCGAGCCAAATTTCGAAAGAGTGCATGTAGAACCCGTCGACAGGGAACTGGAACCCGAGCAGGACGTAGTTGATGACACCGATAGTGACCGACGCAGCGATACCGTAGTACGAAAACATATCTGCGCAACTCTGTCAGCAGGAGGGATCAGGAAACGTGAAGGTAGTACGCACAAGCCATCATGGAGATTTTGTAGTGCATGGGGGCGCCACACCACATGAAGCGGTGAATCTGATGAGCGATCGGGCCCTTGCGCCACCACTGCACGAACGGGTTGAAAAGCAGCTCGCTGCAACCGTACGCGTATTTCTGCCACCGGTTGAGCTCGTCGTCGACGGTGAGAGAGACACCCTCCTTGAAGCCGCCATTCGAGTACGTCGCCCAGCGGATGATGTAGCCACGAAGCAGCAAGCGCAGCGCCATGTCGAAGTCCTCAGATACATTGGTTTCGGACCAAATCTTTTCCTGGCCGTCAAGAGGGTCAATGAATGCTGCGTCCTGAATGGCCTTCCAACGCAAGAACCTAAAAAATGTTGTTAGCTAAAGCACCGGAAGAAGACAAGGAGAAAACGCACGCATTGTGTCCCATGAAAGGTGCTACTTCACCGTTGGCGCAGGTCATGGAGATACATCTGTTGATACGCCGAGTGAAGTACGCGATGCCGTTTTCAAAGTAGTGGTGCGCGACCTGCATAACATCTGTGAAACGGGTTCAGCGGCAGTTATTTCCGAGGTCACAAGACTTGACTTACCAGACTCGTGCTGGATAATAGCGACCGTTGGGCACTCTGCCATTTCGCGCGCCGCATCCCTGAGACAATCCTCGGGGACGATAGTGTCCGAGTCGATAATGAGGACGATCTCGCCCAAACGACACGCTTTGCCATTAGCCGCCCACGGCCTGAACTTGCGTCCGCTCTGCTCGTAGACCTCATCAATGGCCATACCAAGCGCGCGCTCCTCCAGCTCATCCTCCCACCTCCCTCCCCTAATCTCGCCCTGCTCCTCGCCCTCCCTCTGCTGATACTGCATGCCATACCCGCCAAAGTCCGAGCCCTGCGTCCCGCCGCCCGGCGCCGACGACCCGGTCGCGCTGAACCGCTGCTCGGACTCGGCCGCCTGCAGCTGCTCGAGGTGCTTCTCCGCCTTGAGGGAGAGCGCGAGCGCGTAGTTCATGTTGGATGCCTTCTTGAAGCGCCCAGCGCGCTTGAAGCCGCCCTCCGCGCCGTCGTGCGTCGGGCGCGCGACCCAGCCGATGTTGTGGTTCGCGTAGTACGCGATGCGCTGGTCGCGGTCCGCGGCGGAGAGCAGGCGCAGGCCGTCGTCGTTGACGAAGATCGTTGAAGTGCCGCCTTGGCGCGCGTACGTCTGCATTGCTTTTTTCAACGACTCAATAGAGGGAGCCCTGCGCGGAATACTCATTAGTCACTTTGCTTATCGGACGAAATAAATGAGATGGACATACAAAACGGTGTCGAGGGATTCTTTGTAGACAGGCATCTGGATCGTGATGTGCGGCAGGTTGTTGTCGACGAGCTTGTTGGGCCTTGGCTTCCGAGCAGAGTAATACATTGAGTTATCGTGGAACTGAGCGACAGGTCCGAAGGCCATGGTCACGTTCTGAATGATCTGCAGGGCGAAGAACTAGGCCCAGCATGTCAGTACTTCTCGAGGAGTAAATCATTTCACAGGGAACACGAACAAGAGACACGCAATATAACAGCGGCAACAACGCGCAGAGGGCGAACCGGATGAAGCCGTTGTCGAGCTCCCATTCCGAGAGGAGGTTTTTTACACCGTTTCCAATAAAGACTGCAATTCGATGTCAACACTATTCAACATCCACGAGAAAAAATGTGAAAACATACCAAGCGCAAGACCAGCAGCGAAACCATTGTAGATAGGCGCAAACAGCCGAGCAGGGCGTTTTTCCGGCCCCAGCTCCTCATCCGCCTGGCCGGGCTGTACATCCTTAACGACTCTAACTTTCCTACCATACCACGTCCTCTTCCACACGACTTCCTGCTTCTGCGTCTGTCCCTGTTTCTCCGCATCGAGGTCCTCAATCCCGTCGGTATACGCGCGGTTGAGCCGGGAGCTCGGTGCATGCGCGCCGCCGGAGGAGGAGTGGAACTGCGAGAGCGACTGGCCGGAGACGGACGCGCCGTCGCGGAGGGAAGCGGAAGCGGATCCGCCGGTGGAGGTGAGGTTCATGGGGCGCGATCGCCACAGAAGCTTGATAAGCCTGTCCTCGAAGTCCTGGCAGGTCGGGATGATCGCGTCGAGCGAATCTGACCAGACGACAAGCACGCGCTCGTCGCGCTGAAATGTCATGTTAGCTCATGCCGTGAAGTAAGATAGAAAGGTTATGCCGATGCCCTATTGGGACGGGAAATGAGTGGCGGAAAGTGAAAGTGACTCACGATAAATGCGGCGCACTGCTCCTTATCGGCGTGCGGTAGCATGAGCATGGTGTCAAGCACCTGTATACGCGTATTCGCGTCGACATAGATACTTTTCTCCTCGGGTTCGCTAGGAATTGCGGGTTAGTTTTTTTTTTCAACGTAAGGTAAGAAAGTTAACGGGTAAGAAAGCATGTGGGAAGACGGTGATCCTCGAATGTCGAACGGTGAAAAGATCGGGGAAAACAGTGTGTAAAACGGCAAAACGAAGCCGCCGCTCGATAACCAAGGCTGTCCGCGCGCATTAATAGTACGCGGTTGACTCTGGCCGACGGCGGACACAGAGCACCCTGCGAACATGCAGCAAAAATACGACACCACCGTATGGAATACCGTAGGATTGCCCATACGGAATTTCCAAGAAAAAAAACGCGCAGCTGCGCACGGTATCCAAGGCATTTGTAATGCAGGCACACCATCGGCCAGTGCAACTCGAGGACGGCAGGCAAAGAAAAAAAACTCACACATCGGCGAGAGCGGCGTGCACAGCGGCGCTTCTAACTTTGACTGCGACGACGGGGTTGAGTGCAGCGACGGCGGTTTCGAATGGTTCGAGTGCAAGATTCTCGTATGGAAACACCCTGAATTCCGGCGCGCCGGGATTATCGGACACGCGGAGGGCTACACCAGCGGATACACCGAGGTGGTCCTCGTTGGGGCGGAACCAGGCGTCACCCTGGGTCTGTTTGAAGATGTGGTGGAGAAAAGCATCATAGCGGTCTGAGTTTTTGCGATATCCATTAGCTTCAAGTTGGATAACGGAGCAGAGGGCACGCGCGACTACTGACCGTAATCCATTGTGGACTGCGACTGCGCGGGGTGCTTGGGCGCTAGGCTGAAGTCGCCGTGGTCGTGGGGGAGAAGGAGGAGGAGGACGGGGAACGAGGTGGTGTGGGTAAAAGGAACAGGCCGAACGGGGGTCGCTTTCAACGAGTTTCGATCGAGCGTGTATGTACGAGGAATCGAGGGCTGGCAAATTAGCACTCCCCGGGGTCCCCTCGTGAGATAGATGCTTCGGATAACCAGGCCGTAGTTCTAAAATATTGATCGCGGAATATCAACGCCCACGTTTTCCAGGTTGTCTGCGGTCGACGCCGTGATACACGCTGATCGGCTTCAGGGCTCGGACGTCATGTTTTGCGTCATGTTTTGCATGTTCACTGACGCAAACGGCGACGAACGAGCCATGGAGGACACAGGGTCGAGTTTCGTTGACAACGAAGAGTGCCATCCGTCGGCGTTTGCTCGCGTTTACTTGACTGTATGCCGAGGCATCGTGCGGCCTCGAAGTGTACGCGTACATGCCACCCCCGGGATGGAAAAATCATTATCATGAAGGGCAAAATGGAAATCGGTGATTGTCGATAGCCGTAAATTTTAAAGTACCACTCGAAGCGGCGAAGGCGCAAAGACCGAAGCTGAAAATAGCGCCGAGATATCGGCGCCTAAAATGGACAGATATCACAGGAAAGGAGCCGAGAGCAGGACCCCGGAAGCGTGTATTCCATATCGCAAACTTAACGCCTGGCGGCGGCCAACAAAAAAAGGGCCCATGTAGGGCTGGGGCTCCTCGCAGGGCCCCGCAGGTCTGCTCCTTGTCTTTCTCCACTTCCCTGTCCTCGTAGGTTTCCAGGTTTCTACTCGCTTGCTCATCTCTTATAGTGCTTTTGCAGGACGCTATCGACACTGCACTCGTCTCAATCAGAACATCGGATTCTACAGTGGGTGCGTTATCAATCGTGCAGGGCCAACTTACCAACATCTTCTCTCTTTATAGCGATGTCTTACGGTCGTGCACCACGCGCACCACGTCCGACGAGTGCCTACTCGTACAGACAGAGCAGCAGCGAGGAGGACTCGCACCTCACATCTCCCGACCCACTCAGCCCGCCACGTCCCTTCTTTCTCTCAGCGGGCTCGTCCGACCGTAACTCTTGGTCCGCCGACTCTCTGGAAGCCAACTCGGACTCGGATCGCGACGCTGCGGCTGCAGCCCCGCCCGTCACCACACGTCGCGCGCGCAACCATACGCGCCGTCGTTCTTCCATGGCAAACGCACCGACCACAAACGGCGCATACTCGGCAGTTGACCCCAACACGCCCGGACCCAACGCGGCAAATCCTTTCTCGGACTCCCCGCCGCAGTTGAACTGGACGCCCGCGTCCCTCTACGACGACGCTGGCGAACGTGAGCCGCCCGCAGCAAGCGCTTCGAGGCCGCCTCCGAGTTCATTCGCATATCCCTTCCAGGCGTACCCGGGCAACCCTGACCCAATTCCTTCGCGTCGTAACTCTGCTGAGAGTATCGTGCTCACCCAGCGCTCGCCGAACGCCGTATACCAGTCGGTCCCGACACAACAGTCTGCACAAGACCTGGGCCGGCCATATGCCCCGTTCATGGGCGGCGGGGCTGCAACGAGCTCCCCGACAAACAGTGTCTACAGTAGCAGCGCTGCCGCAGGGATTCAGCGTCACGCCTCGAGCACCGGGCTTAACGAGAGCGGAAATCTCCCGCGCAATAGCAGCCAGACATTCCGTGCGCCCTTCCTTTCTCCCGCCTCCCGCCCATCGTCGTCACTCTGGTCCCCGCCCTCGTACGCGGGATTCTCCGGAGCTGGCGGGCCGCCTTCTCCGCACCTGTCGCCATCGGTGTCGACGTCGGCACTTGCGCTTGCACTGCCCAAGCCTAAGGCACCGCTTCCCAGTACTCGCTTGCCTGAAAAGCTCGGAAAAGAGGACAAGCCGTGGCTTGTGAAAAAGGACAAGCACACGAAAATCGGCTGGTGGCTCACCTTCTCGATGATCCTCCTCGGACTTTGCGGCGCGGGCGCCCTTGCATGGAGCGGCACGCGCAACGTGTTCGTTATCAAGGACTCGCAGCTGTGCCTTGTCATGCAAGACGACTTCGATACCCTCGACCTCACGAACAACTGGTCGAAGGACATCGAGCTTGGCGGGTTCGGGAACGGAGAGTTCCAGATGACCACCGACAGCAGCGACAACATGTACATCAACGACGGACAGCTGTACATCGTGCCCACGCTCACTAGCGACACCCTCGGAACGGACGCGATCTTCAACGGCGGGAACTACACGCTCGATAACTGCAGCACTGATAACAGCACGGCGTGCTCTGTCAGCAGTAGCAGCGATACGGATACCGTTATCAACCCCGTTATGAGTGGCCGTCTCAACACGAAGGGTAAGGTTACGCTGCAGTACGGGAAGGTCGAGATCCGCGCAAAGCTCCCCACAGGGTGAGTCCCACCTCCGCCTTCTCTTAGAGTTCCGCGCTAAGATCCTCTAGTGACTGGCTCTGGCCCGCTATCTGGATGTTGCCCGAGGACAACGAGTACGGCGAGTGGCCGATGTCCGGTGAAATGGATGTAGGTACTTCGTTATCCGTCTCTTTCTTCCTTGCTTATCTCTCCGCAGATCATGGAAGCCCGCGGGAACAAGCCATCCGCGCAGGGCCAGGGCACGAACTTCGTGCGCTCGTCGCTGAACTATGGGCCGCTCGACTCGCTCACGCACACGATCTTCGGGTGGTACTCGCTAAAGCGCACGACGCTCGCGCAGGGCTTCCACACGTACTCCGTGGAGTGGACGGGCGACTTCATGCGCTTCTACACGGACAGCCGGCTGAACGCGATGCTGGACCTCCGCACGCGCAACGAGAAGGAGAGCTTCTGGAACCAGGCGGGCTTCCCCGAGACCGCCCAGAACGGCAGCTCCAAGGTCGTCATCAACAACATCTACAGCGGCGGCGCGAACTCCGCGCCGTTCGATAAATGTGAGTTGGCATGCCTTTTTCGGAGCGCGTGGGTATTGGGTGCTGATTGGGGTTGTTGCAGCGTTCTACTTGCTCATTGATCTTGCTGTGGGTGGCACGAGTGGTTGGTTCCCTGATGGCGTGGATGGCAAGCCCTGGTACGATGCCTCCAGCACCGCCATGCACGACTTCGCCAAGGCGCAGGACACGTGGCACGCGACCTGGCCTTCAAACGTGAACGACCTTGCCTTCCGAATGTGCGTCTTTCCCCGAGTCCTCCCCTGCCCGCGTCCGCATTACTGACCCCGATACCCCCACAGCGACTACGTGAAGATGTGGAAACTGTGCTGAGCACGCGCGTCTTCTTAATTACACTTGCACACAAAAATGGACCCGAATATCTCTTGGACTGGCCTTGGACTGGACTAGACGCCGCCGCCGCTCCCCCTCCCCTACACATACATACATACTCACTGATAAATGATACACCTACACATACGCCCCCGCGGACGGACGCCGCTACATTGGTACTACCTACCTCGCTGTATTCCCCACCCCCACCCTCTGTTTGTCTTAGCTCATACACGCACGCCCCGACGACTGGTCACGATCCCCTTATCCCTCCCCCTTCGACGTTCGACACCGAATATGTTTTCATACTCTTTCTTCCTGTGGGGCCCCGTAGATATATGAGTACGCTGTTTATTGTCGTTGTTACTTTCGTCACCTTTTTATCGCTTTGTGTCTGAATTCCATTCCACTAGAATCTCCAACCACTCCTGTCGTTGCCAATTCCAACTTCAATCTCTCCACACCCTCGTTAGAATGGAGACCTGTCTTTACCATCGTCGTCGTTGGAACTTTCTAGTAGTAGTAGTATACTTGTCAGTACTAGTGTCGCCCAAATTCTATCAGCGTGACTGGAGCGCCACAAATGGCTGTTTGCCAGATTCGCTTGCGCGCTTTCAATTAGGCGTACAAATGCTCCGTGTCCGTGTCTTCGCCAGGAAGATGCACTAGTTGACATTGGGTATATATTCAAAGATACTAAGATAGATACGAAGAGGAGAATGAATGAATGAAGCGACTACCTGGCACCTGCACGAGCAAATGGCATAGTCTGACCAGTCGCCGGCGAACTAGTTGCTATAGGGTAGATATTAAAAGGCAATCGGATAGATACTATACGAAGATTGGGCAGAAACAATGAAGCGACTGCATGCACGAAAACAGCTCGGCATGAACTGGTCGCCGGAGGACAGAGATATCTCGCATCTCTGCGGAATCAATAGCAGGAGATGATAGCGTGAACGGCCCTCGGATGCCTCCAAAATACATCCTCGAATGTACAGGGAGTGTACGTGACGGAGCCTTCGTCGTCGGAAGCCACGCCACTGCTTGAGGGATGAGGACGAGGTGAAGACTCCGTCCTCCCGGGATCGTTTCCAAGTCCTTCGCACGCACAATGCATCCAGAATAGGAACGTCCCGAGAACGGACGGGCTCCGCGCGGTGCGCTCCTGCACATCCGACACGGCCGCATCGGTCCAATCTGGCAGTATCAATCCGAGTTAAAGTGAGACATGTGCGACGTGAGTGAAGACACGTACCCTCTGAGAAACACCCAAACACCCACTGCTCATATGTAGTTAGCACAAAACGACGGATTCCGTGCCCATGACAAAAACTAGCAATCTAAATGAACAAGTCAGCCGTTGCATCCGACGCGATGCTTCCGTACTCGGCGTACCATGGTCCAGTAATGTAGCCTTTTGAGGTTGGGACCCGGAGCGTCTCTCTTTCGTATGCGCGTGTTCCGAAACTAGTCACTATATCGTCAGCCACTCCAGAAGGTAAGGAATACAATGATCGCACTACTCACTTGAAGAGCGTTAACGAAATACTGCATATCTTGAGGTCCGAGATACCATGGTGGTACCACAAATACAGCCATTTTGCCCTCCGTAAAGGAGGATGAATCTCTCGACTAGGGCCAGATAGAGTTAGGTGTGCTAGAAAGAGTTGTCGACGATAACGAGCGTACATTCCAATTGGCAAACACGTAGGGGGTGAGATACCCTGAATGTACACCAGGCTCGATAGAGCGCTGGAACGTCCATTCCGCAGGAGTCGAAGAGAACAGCTGGCGGGAAATAGTGCTTGCGGTCGTTAGAACAGACTCATGGACGACACGGCCAACATCGTCGTCCGCATTGACGTCTCGGTATCGGAAAGGGCCTGGTATTGTCAGAACAGGGTCATGAACAGTGCGGCTGTTCTCTGCATTCGTATCTCTGGATCCAAGTGGAGTCGCTCCTTCACGTCGACGTGACCTTCGCACAACCTGGGGAAGGATACCTAATGTACGCAGATTTAGGTGATGAGCATACTCTAACGCGAACCGGTCGGATTGCAGATAGCTCACCGTCAACGGGGATCGTCAAGATTTCTCCGCCCTCCGGATTATAGATGAGCTCGAGCTCTGCGAAGCTACTACTGACTGTACTTCCACGCAGTGGGTAAACATTGGAAGATAATTCGGTAATGCGTTACGCACATTCTTTTACGGATTTCTCGTGCCGACGTATGTCGTATCTATGCATTCGGGATAATAAATGCTGGTGACCTGGTGTGATGTAACCTCCAGAAGGATGTGTTCGGCTGCAGCGGTCGTGGGCTGGCATCGATGGGACACTGCTTGTGTACACGACTAGAGGTAGCGCAGCGTTAGGTATATAATCGCTGGCCTGAACGAGATACGGTTCAGTTTCTGGCATATCTAAAAAACGAGTAATGTTAATGAGCCGTGAATGCCACTGGTGGATTGAAACAGGATAACTCACCTATTCACTTCAATTTATGTATCCATCACACACCGTCGAGCGGGCATCCTCAGTACAACGATACAATTGTCCATTCACGGGCACGGGGTGAATAAACGCATCTCGGATCCTGCATCGCTTGGAATACAAGAGTTGCCAGAAACAAACGCCACATTTTTACTGTCGGGCCCGGGCAGCAAGATTAAACGATGGGCAAGTCCCCGTTTTCTCGTTAATTATCGCCTGTTCGTTACAGAGGATGTGGTAGCGGTTGAGAATGCACCCCGAGCCAGCGCCACAAAGCAGACCGTCGTTCAGCGCAAGTTCTTTGCATGAACGCGTTCGAGACTTCGGGACCAGGCGCTGTCGGGATCTCCAAATATGGAACATGTTCCCACGATATAAATATCAAACCCCGCGAATATCCCCAGGTCGCCAAGACAAATGATATCTGCCATGTTTCCGTCGAGCTCCAAGTGCACACAGTGTGTCCAGGCTGTACTTACCAGCGTATCGTTTGATATCCTCTGTCTATTCCTTTCTCTTGCCCATCTCCGGTTCACCGTATATCTTCACGCTCTTTGCAATCTAAAGCTTTCTGCGCCTTTCACCCTTGAAAGCGCATCTGGACAACATGAAATACTCCTCGACGGGGAAGAAGCTGCTTGCGGCGTTCGGTGAGTGCAATATCAGGTGTCGCGAGAGCAATTCACTCACAAGAAGCGCGACTTTAGTGGGTCTGTTTCTTGCCAATTTAATCACGCTGGCGTTTGCAGCGCGAGTCAATGAATTCCAAGAATATTATTGTGCGTTGTCGCCCTTGCTTGGATTGAGAGCGCTGCGCTGACGAGCCCATTCATGGCTTTTTTGTTTGATATGAACGGTGACTTGTGTCCAAAGTCGTGGCAGATTTGTTCCCCCTAGCATTGTCTATCTTCACAATGGTGGTGCTCTTCTTCATGTGCGTAACGGCTCAGATCACCGCGTCTTGACCGCTGCTAACAATCGCGAAATCGCCAGGACTATCTCGGGGTTTACTGCAAAGGAATCGTCACTAGTCAAGGCCCCGTTCATGATCATCGTCCTTTCCCTCCTGACCGTCTTGTGGCTCGGTGAGTTCCTACCTACACGCGCGCCGTTGAATCATTTACCAACGTATTGTACAGCATTCAACGCTTTCTCCACATCCCGCTGGCGCCACGTCCCTCTGATGTGCAGCGCCATCCCCAGTGGTCCGTAAACATCTCCATCTACTCAGGGCACTGATTAACCCGCAAACAATCACAGAATATGCCGACATGAAGTCATGGTGTCTGGATTTACAGGTCCTGAAATCATTCGTGTGGATTGAATGGGTTATCCGTACGCCCTTCCTTATTCTCCCTTGTCCGCTCTCTCATTATCTCATATCACTATATTGACAGTACTCCTCACGACCGCAAGCATCGCGCGCTTCGCGTTCTCGGAGCACTCGGCCGGCCACAAGCACGTCTGGACGACGCCCTTCTCGCGCTACACACCCTACGCGGGCGGCTCCATGTACAACGACTCGTACGGGGTCGGGCCCGAGATGTACCCGACGAGCGACGCTGCGAGCGATTTCCTCCAGTTCGAGAAGCCGTACCGGTCTTGAGGTCGTTGATACGGATGGGCGGGAGATGATGTGTACGAGCTGCTGCTTTATTTCTTATCCTATCTATGGGCATGTATACTTAGGCCGCGTATGCGGCGACCTGTCCCTCTGGGAGGGATAGGTGTAACACGGTCTCTTGCTTGCGGAATGCTTCGTGAAAAACCAAGAATTTGAAGTCACTGATTGGCCTTGTTGTTCGCGTTGATTGGCTTTCCTCTAGCTTTCCTCCGCGCCATGCAAGATCTCCCGTTCAGCCACGACGTTATGCTGGGGTTAGCCCCCGCCAAGAAAAGTGAGAGATCGCCGTGCCCCTTGAAGTTGCTGGCTAAAATCATGTAATGCAGCGACTCCTGCTGAGGTCATTCTGTGCGCGGGAACATGCTCAGCGCTGACAGCAGCGTTCTTGCGCGAGAACCGCACTCGCGAGTTCAAGGGTATAAGGGCGCCTCGAAGTCGTGCAAATCCCCACCGTTCCCATCAAGGGGGCACTTGACGAGGCGCCTCAGCCTCAGTCGAACGTGATTACCCCAAGGTGCGCGAAAGTGGATCGAAGTTGCTGCGTCAGCCTTGTGCTAGGAGCAACATGTAAGTAAGTTCACGGGTGCAATATCAATATCGCTCGACGCTCACCTGTGAGTCGCCTGTTAGAGTGGGGGGTGCAATAAGGATCCGATTATGTGAGGCTTCCAGCGCTTACATGTGCAATGTGCTGACAGTTTGCTTACAGCAAGCGAGTACAGATGTACAGTGCTCCCTAGTAACTCGGTCGGTATATAAGCCCTTACCGGTAAGTGCTGCTCCAAAGAATCCCAAACTTCCTCGCAAGACTGCTCACTAGTACCAACTTCATAATGACAGTTATTCCAGAGGGCTCGACGGTCCTCGTCACAGGCATTACGGGATATATCGCCTCCCATGTGGCGCAGCAGCTCCTCCAAGCAGGATATTCTGTGCGCGGGACCACGCGCACAGCGCAGAAGGCTACGTTCCTACGCGAGAAATTTACTCGCGAGTATGGTGAAGGGCGCATAGAGATCATAGAAATCCCCGACGTAACCGTCGAGGGGGCACTTGACCAGGCGATCAAAGGTTCGTTCGTACCCTCTCAATCCTCCGACCCACACCATAATCAACCTGACCGACTGCCTAGGCGTGTCCGGCGTTGCGCACATCGCGTCGGACATCAGCATGTCTGAAAATGTTGATGAGGTCGTCGGACCCGTGGTGAGGGGCACCCTCTCCGTCCTGCGTGCAGCCGCCGCAACACCCTCGGTGAAGCGGTTCGTGCTGACGTCGTCGTCGGTGGCGGCCGGGTTCCCTGAGCTTGGTGTCGCATACACTCGCGATGAGAATAGCTGGAACGAGAGCAGCGCTAAGATCGTGCAGAGCGCTGAGGCCGATCCGCTGCGGGGCGTTCATGTCTACGCGGTGAGCAAGACGGAGGGGGAGAAAGCCGCCTGGAAATTCGTGAAAGAGGAGAAGGTGCGTCGACAACTTTCGGGCGTTGATACGCATTGATCCCCTAATAACGCGCAATCGTAGCCCGGGTTCGTGTTCAACACAGTGCTCCCGGACACGACCCTGGGGCCGATTTTGGATCCTTCCACCGCGCCGAGCAGCGCAGCTTTCCCGCTCTCCATCATTTCCGGCCAAAGTGACCTCCTCACAGGATTTCCTTGTCGTGCGTTCAGCCCTTCTACTACCTTTCCCGACCGCCCTGACAGCCAACGCATATATGTAGAGTGGTTCGTCGACGTGCGCGACTGCGCGCGCCTGCACGTCGCGGCACTGACCCTGCCGTCGACCGACGCCCCTGGCTACCGTCTCTGGGGTGCCGCGGAGCCGTTCTCGTGGAACCGGCTCCTGGCTGCAGTGCGCAAGCTCCGTCCTGAGCGAACGGATTTGCCCGAGCATTTCGCTTGGGAGACCCTGCTCAACTTAAGTCGGGTCGATAATACAAGGAGCACTGCTCTTTTGAAGGAAATGGGGCGCGAGGAGTGGATCGGTTTCGAGGAGAGTGTGAAGGGGAATATCGAGGGGAGGTGAGTGGGGCGAGATATCACCAGGCCTTATTTAACTTGGATGTATGCGAATTGGACCTTACGGTCATGAATATTTTGAAGCTTGAGTTCGGAGACTTCTCGTGTGAGTTCCGTTGACGAATCGTCCAATCTGTGAAGTAAACTGCAATACACAATCTGTGGACACTGCCCTACAACGAAGGACCCCAAGCCCAGCTATAAACACGTATAATAGTACAAAAAAACACTGTCTCTTCCAATTCAGTCCCTATCCCGCAACTCCAAACCCGCCCTCAAAAACTAATCGTCCCTCCCACCGCCCCGTCAAACCTCCCCACCACCTTGCCGCCATACACAACCCTCACCGGGCGCGTCGCGTTCTTCGCGGTGAACACCGCGCTGGTCGGCTTCCCCCCGCTCCATGCGAGATCTACCGTCCACCCGCCGCGCAGGCGCGTGCCCGTTACGGTGCCTGAGGGCCATTGGGTAGGTACGGCGGGGAGGAGGGTCACGGTTAAGGGTGTGGAGAGCGAGGCTGTGTCTGGTGCGCTGATGAGCGCGTTCTGCCAGTGGATGAGATAGAGGGATGTAAGATTGAGGGGTGAGGAAGAGGAAGAGGAGTAAGACGCACGATGACAGCGGCAGGATATCCGAGATTGGCGTCTATCTGGAATATCGAATCCGAGGAGTCCGGGTCGTACAAGCTAAACATATTGTCTCCGAAATTCCGCTGAATCGCATACTACTCTCACTCTTTAATACCACATCGAAGGTGAGAGCGGGCCAACCGACTCACCGATAACTCATGATAGAACTCGCTAGCATTGCCCAACTGCGCCCACGCAGCCGCGCGCCACACCTTCTCCCACCCCGCATCCGCATCGGGCCCCGTCCCGTTCCCTCTATGAATAAGGCTCGTCTGCGCCGCACCCAGCACGTCGTGGAGCGTATAATTGAGAGTGGTATTAATATTCGAAGCGTTGAGGTTGGGCACGGGCTGGATGGTGCTGTTGTACCCGGCGACGGCGTACCCCGGATAGAGTCCGATCAGGTGCGAGAGGTGCCGGTGGGTATCTGTGGGACTGTCCATGTCTACTTTCCATTCTATTGGGCGGTCAATTACAATTCTCTTATCAATTGCGTGCGTATATGCGCACCTTGAAGCTGCCCCCACGAGCCGATACGGATACCTTTATCCATCTTATCGCGCTTCGCACGTACCTCTACATTCAACCAAATTCACCAAAGATCTGAACGGTCGGAGGGTCAGTCAGCACACACCAGCGAGGAACGCAGTATCCGTATCCCCCGACGCCTCGAATCCCTTCTCAACCGCATTAAGCGCTTGCCAAATCAGCTGCTGCGCATGCGCACATCCTTCAACGCGGTCGGCACCATCTCGTTAGTACACATCGCCGACACCACCATCGCAGCAAGGAGGGAGAGACCGTACCGAATGTTATGGGCGTCTGCTCGGGCGAGTTGCAGGGCGCGGTCACGAGGGAGGAGTCGTTGAAGTGGAGGTCGAGGATGAGCTTGTCTAGGTGGAAGCTCGCTACGGCCTGGCATTTGCATGGTCGTTAGGTTCGGTTTTTTGGTGATGTGGGGGGAGGGGGGGGGTTACCTTGAGGAGTGGCCAGCCTTGCGCTTTCCACCAGGTGACGTCGTTCGTGTAGTCGAAATGGTCCCATACGTGGATCATCTAAGTAGCATGATGGTGTGAATATTAATTGTGCAGGATAAGAGGACGGGGGTGGAATGGGACGCTCACCATCCATACAGCAGACTCTGAAAGTAACAAGTTGAGAAACATCATAAGAATGAGAGGAATGGAACATACCAGGATAATCAGCCCACTGCGCGCTATTTCCGCTCAGTTTCATACCAGTATGCCCGAAAATCTGCGCAAACATATGTTTGAGCTAACGGAGGCGTGCACTTCAGTCAGTCTCACTCACATTCATCTAACAACCCGTCAGGAATTTTTAACCATAGAGAGGCTGCAAGAACAAGGCCACGTACCTCATTGTGCGTCACCCACCCGCGTGAAATGTTGTACAAGATCTGAGCTGTCTCCGCACCCCGAGGTGCCCAATTTTGCTGCAAGTTACGCGGCATTCAATTAGCTAGAATAAGGCGAGGCTAGGAGGGCTGACGGTACTTGCCTCGAGATAATTCCACAGAGACTGCGTGACGTCGAGCCCTGTCGTCTCTGCAGCCCAGTAGTTCATCTGTAGGTTGATATTCGCATCTACGAAATAACATTCCCACTGTTCGCACCACGACCTGTTTGCGCTAAGTCTTGTAGCACTCACGATAATCTACAGCACCATCCTCAACTCAGTCTCGCACTTCGCACTTCAAACCTCACCAGCGGAAGGCACATACCAGCACTCCAAGCACTACTCCCCCCCTCCGCCCACTTCCCCTGCAAATTCGCCGGCAGTACCCCCCGCGCGCTCCCGCCGAGGAGATACCGCCCGTAGTTGAACAATACCTGCTCGACCCATGGGTCGCCTATGTCGGTGCGATACGGGTCGCCCACATCGGTGCGATACGCGCGCATTAGCTCGTCCGTCGGCCGTAGCGTCGCCACATCGAAGTCGCCTGTTATGTTCAGGCGGAAGCCGGACTGCAGGGCGGTTATGTCGGCGACGTGCGCGGCGCGTAGAGAGGTGTAATCGGCTTCTTTGTAATCGCCTTCGCCTTCGCCTGTGGTATCGGCGGACAGAAGCGCCACCAACGCGTCATGCGGGTCCGGCCCTCTGAACGTGAAATTGTGCGCCGCGTTCCCTGCGGCCTGGTCGAACTCCGTGCCGCCGACCCAGAGGATCCAGGACGTGGTAGCGTTTTGCACTGTCACCGTCGCGTTTGCGTTTTGCATGGTCACAGTCGCTTCGGATTGAAAGTTCGCGTTTGCGTTTTGCACGGACACGGGTGTTGCGGATTGCACAGGCGCGCACGAAACACTCGCGTCCCCGCCCGAAACAAAGACCCTGCCCAAAACCTCGTACACCATACCCGGGCTGCCCGCCGTACCGCGCAGCCGGAGGGTCGTCTCGTCCCAGCACGTCACGTTCACGTTCAAACCAGCGGTGCCGTTCAGGGAGTACGCGAACGCGTATGTGTGTGTCGGGAGTGCTGCGTTCGTGTCGTTCGTGTGCGTGTTGTGGGTGGAGAGGTTGGTGGAGAGGGAGAGGTGCTGCACGCACGCCTGCGCCGGGTGCGAGCAGAACGACTCCCTATCCGCCACGATATAAGTATACGTGTGCGAGTCGGGTTACACGCGCGTATACACTACATACCGCATAAAGCTCTGGTTCCCTACCGTCCATGCGGTGCGGGCGACGCCGATGTCGAGGTCGAGCCAGCGGGTGTAGTTTTTGATTTGGGTGGGCTGTTGCGTGGTGGTGGTGGTGGGGGTGAGGGTGTTGAGGGTGTTGAGGGTGTTGATGAGGTAGCCGGCGCCGATGTATGAGCCTGCACGACGTGATTGGTGGAGAAAGACATAGTACCAGTAGGAATACATACCGTAAGCGCCTGCTGGTGTAGCGAGCTCTTCGATGTCTAGTCAAACACACACATGAGTGAGCTTCTTTTAAGTCTCAAATTTACCCGGGACGTACTATCTATAGTCCCATTATCATTCGCGAATATCGTATGCCGGATATCTTGTGTATCCGCTGCTAAAACGCTCCTGTCCGATGGCGGGCTGTTGCCGCCGTTGTACGTCTGCTTAGACGCGCGCGGTCAGTATCGAAGCGAACGGTCAGTATGGAAACACAAGGGGCCATGACGCGTATAGGAACGCGACTCGACGCGCAGAAGGACGCGACGCGACTAGAAGGACGCGACTCGACGGACTCGACTCGACGGACGCTCGACGGACGCGACTCGACGGGACGCGACTCGACGGACGGACGCGACGCGACGCCACTCGACTCGACGAAAGCGAATCGACGGACGCGACTCGACGGACGCGACTCGACTCGACGGACGCGACTTAGAAAGACGCGAATCGACGGACGCGACTTAGAAAGACGCGAATCGACGGACGCGACTCGACGGACACGACGCGACTTAAGGGTAGAGTAACAGCGCACTCACAGCGTCCGCAAAAGGCCCTCCAGACCACAACGACTCGATATTGAACTGCGTGACTTCGTAGACCGTGCCGCCCGGGACCATCGCTTCCCCAAAGTTCCAACACCCGTAAGCACAGGATACATCGAACGGTAAGCAGCGGGAACATCGAACGGTAAGCAGCGGGAACATCGAACGGTAAGCAGCGGGAACATCGAACGGTAAGCAGCGGGAACATCGAACAGCTCGATGGAGGATATGGAGGATACGGACAATGGAGGGAGGATACGGAAACTCACCAGCGAGGTACCCATTCCCAATCGGCAGATAATCCTTCGCCCAGATCATGCCTGGGGAAATGTACCACAGGCCATTGCCGGATTTCGGGAAGCCCTCAGGGACGGACACATTTCCTACTAGTGCTCGCTCGGCTCCGGTTTCGGTGTCGGTGCCACTCAGAAAGGAGGTGGTTTGCTCTAGCCAGGACTTGGTGTAAAAGGTGAGCAGAGAGACGAGGTAAAAAAAGGGCTCGAACAACATGGGTGCCGGTGGTGGTTTGGAGTTGGAGTTGGAGAAGAACTAGAGACTAGAGGCAATTGGGCATGGGGTCACATTGGCGAAGGACTACGATTCCGGGATGGAAGCCGCAGCCGCCGCCGTTAGAGCGCTTGAGGCCATCGCACGCTCCTCGCCCCGCTTCTATGGCCCGTATACCTCACGAACCATGTTCTGGAAATGCCTGGTGTAATGGAAGCTATGGTTTTCTGTGAATGTGGCGTATGCGCTGTGGTTGGCGATGTCCGACGCTATACTGGTAAGTACGTAGCCACGTGGAAGGAGCGAGCGACAGGCGCGGCTGTACATTGCACGAGCCTCTTATTCTTGTACTTAGTGCCACCGTCTTGCCCCGCCTTCTGCTACGCCTCGCTCTCTTGTGGCTCTCTTTTCATTTCTGGAGGCTGTCCTATACACTGCGAAAGAGACAAGCCAATCCGAGAACACGCGATGCAGAACGCGCGCCCCACACCAGCGACACACGTCCACGTCCATATATTTGGGGCGACGACGCCGTAGTGAACAGGTATGAGGTGCTGCTCTCACGGGTGTCAAGTCAGCAGCCCTCATCAGATTCAAAGGACGTCTATCCAAGTACTGCTCCGTACATGCAGCGCATTTCCACGATCCTTTCGTCCACCCAGCTTCCAGCGTCGCAGCACTACATCATGTGACCCGTCTACGGTGCATCGGTAGAGCGCACGTCTCACATACTTTCCTATCCTCGTTCACTCGCTCGTACTCGCGCCATGGCAAACGCGTCAACTCACCAAGCAAGCGGCGCCGGCGCGTACTGGTATTCATGAGTTTGTCGCGGATATTCAAAATGGGTTTATCTACGCGAGCAGCATCACGTGCCTCCCAATGGCTATCGCTTTCCACGATTCTGCGCGCGTATGTATGAGCGGGATTCAGCATTCCGTCTCCTGCCTACTTAAGACGCCCACACTCCCCACTGCCTTCCTTCCCTCACATACGTACGCCTTTAGCACAATGACCGCCAGCACGACCACCCCCGGCCACATCGTCCCCGGCACAGCGACCAGCGCACAGACTACCGTGCACGCTACGCCCACGTCGTTCAAGCACCCCTTGGACCCGCTCACGCCCGACGAGCTGAGTGCGCGAGTGATCGATGCCGCGTCGCCTGAGACTTACATTTCTTGGTATGGTACATAGATCGTCGCGGTGTCGCTTGCGGTGCGTTCGTACGTCGCAGGTCAAGGTGATCAAGTTTGTAACGAACTATCTCCAGCCGCCCCCGAAGAAGGCTGTCCTCGCGTACCTGGGCATCGCTCTTGCGCCTGGAGAGAAGCCGCAGGCACCTGTCGACATCGTCCGCAAGGCCGAAGTCGATGTGAGTGCATAATACGCATCTCGATCTCGAATACTTAGTTCATTGACGACTATGAAGAGTTCCTAGACGTGTTAACAGGGTACGTTTACATCCCCACATTCACTTCCACGTCCTAATTATGGTATAGCGATGCATACAACGTCATCCTCGCATTCAACGATGCGAAATGGACCGTCGAGACGATCGACAAGCTGCCCGAGGGCACTCAGCCCCAAATCACCGCAGAGGAACTCGCTGCGTGCGAGCTGACCCTCGCGTCCAAGCGCTCGCGAAAGAGATAGGTACGTCCCGTCGTGCCCGTAGAAACTCAGTACGCTGACCTTCGTACTTAGGTGTCACGCCGGAGCAGATCTTCGCGGACGGATGGGCCCTGGGCTACGACCGGTTCCCCAAGAACGCGCGCCTCCAACAATGCTTACTATTCGCCAGGCTCTGCAATGCCTGCTCTTCGCCAGGCTCTCCCAGCACCAGAACCTCTACGCACACCCCTTGGTATGTACGTCTCCCCCCCTTCCCCCGTGCTTCATCACTCACATCCCCTCATGCTTCATCACTCACATCCCCGTAGGACTTCATCACTCACACCCCATGGGACTTCATCACTCACCCCCTTGTTCTTCATCACTCACCCCCCTTGTTCTTCATCGCTCACACCCCGTAGGACTTCATCGCTCACATCCCCCGTAGGACTTCATCGCTCACATCCCCGCAGGACTTCATCCCCACCATCGACTCGACTCCAACCTACGCAAAGTCGTGCACATCGACTTCCCGGCTAAATACACCCCTTCCTCAGACGGTTCCGCCTCCCCCGCCGACGGTTCCGCCCCATCCCTCACGGCCGCGAGCACCGCACCGTCCCCCTTGTCCGCCGAGGCGGGACACGAGCGGATTGCCCCCGAGGCGGGGCGCGAGCGTATCCCCCCGCCGCTGAAGCGGTTCGACTTACTGCCCGATTTGCTGGTGGAGGATACTGAGCACAAGCCGCGCAGTGATATGCACAAGCCGCGCAGTGGTATGCACAAGCCGCGCGCGGATATCAAGCCGCGCACGGATATCAAGCCGCGTAGTGATATCAAGCCGCTGCATATCGTCCAGCAGGAGGGGGTGAGCTTCGAGGTCAGGGGGAACGAGCTGGAGTGGCAGAAGTGGAAGATGCACGTCGGTGAGCTCTGTCCCCCCCCATCTCCATCTCTCTATCGCGGCATTAGGTGCTCACACCACACGATGCAGCATTCAACCACCGCGAGGCGAGGGCATAGCCATCTCCACCGTCACCTACACCGACAACGGCTCACCGCGGCCCATCATCTACCGCCTCTCCGTCGTGGAGATGGTCGTGCCGTACGGCGCGCCCGAACACCCGCACACGCGCCTGAGCGCCCGAGCACCCCCACACCCGTAAATTCGCATTCGACACGGGGGAGTATGGGATGGGAACGAGTTGTCGTTGGGATGTGATTGTGTGGGGCAGATCCATTACCTCGTACGTCCCGTCGTTTGCGTTTTTGCCGTGAGATACGCGTTTGCGTTTAACATGGAGAGCGTTTACCATGGAGAGCGTTTTCGCCATGATACGCGTTTTCGCCATGATGCGCGTTTTCGCCGTGAGATACGCGTTTTCGCCGTGGAATACGCGTTTTCGCCATGAGATACGTTTACCATTGGGAATGGACTTAACGCGATGTGGATGTCCTGACGCGATGTGGATGGATGGATAGCCCGGTGTATACGTCGGTCTGGACGGGAGTGCGACGATCATCAAGAACGCGCTCTGCATACACGAGGAGGACGCGGGTCTGCATACACGAGGAGGACGCTGGTGTGCTGTGGAAGCACACGGATTACCGCCCCGGGGGACGCGCGCAGACGCCGGCTGGTCGTTAGTATGGTGTGTACGTTGGCGAACTACGGTACGCACTACGCACATTCCATAATTTCGCGCCTGCGAAATTTAACCCGAAAGTCGTTGCGAAAGAGGCAGAATCCGCCTGGGCTTTTGCCGCGGAAAAATACAAAATTTAGCCTGAGAAAAAGTCTTGCCGAAATCTCAAGTTTTGCGTCCCGTTTCTCACCTAATTTAGGAACTGCGAAAGCAGAGCTTTCGCCGGTGAGAAATTGAGTCTTTAGCGTGCTCGAAATTGAAGCCGAAAGTGCACGAGAAATAGGCAAGGTTGGATCAAATTTCTCAATGGCAAAACTTGCCCTTTCTATCATGCAAAATCCACCCCAATATATGATGTTTTGGGCACTATTTCGGTTGTGCAAAAGAACCTCTTTCGGCCATCGATCAGCTTTTGCAGCTGCGAAAGCTGATCGATGGCCGAAAGAGGAACTTTTGAAAGGGAGAAAGTCGGTCCAAAAGACGTGGTTTCGGCATGTGGTTTGCACGCGAGAAAGAACAAATTTCGCACGAGACAAATTTGAGCCAACCTTGCCTATTTCTCGTGCACTTTCGGCTTCAATTTCGAACACGCTAAAGACTCAATTTCTCACCGGCGAAAGCTCTGCTTTCGCAGTTCCTAAATTAGGTGAGAAACGGGACGCAAAACTTGAGATTTCGGCAAGACTTTTTCTCAGGCTAAATTTTGTATTTTTCCGCGGCAAAAGCCCAGGCGGATTCTGCCTCTTTCGCAACGACTTTCGGGTTAAATTTCGCAGGCGCGAAATTATGGAATGTGCGTAGTGACGTGTCCGTCTCCCCCCTTCGTCTTCCTCTCACACTCGCACTTTCTGAGCGCATTTACTTATGGCTGAGCGCATTCATGATTAGAATACATCTGGAACTACATGTTCTACCAAGACGGCACCATCGAGCTCGAAATCCGGCTCACCGGCATCCTCCAAGCCTACATCGCCGCAGAACCCACACGGCACCACCATCGCGCCCGGCACTACCACCAGCACCTCTTCTCCGTTCGGTCGTCGAGACAGACGTACTCCCCCTGCCCTTCCCCACTGGCTCCCCAGCCAACTTCGCAGGCAACGGGTTCATTACGCAGGCAACGGGTTTTACGCGGGCAATGGGTTCACTACGCGCAGCACCGTGCTTAGAAAGCAGGGGGAGGGCGCGAGGGAGTATGACCTTGCGAGGGATAGGAGGTGGACGGTGACCAACTCCGCGCGGCGGCATTATAGCACCAGGAAGGATGTGGGGTACGCGATCGGGATGAAGGGCGGGGCCACGCGGGTGGCGGTGAGCGCGGGCGCTGTGGGTGGTGCGGGATGTGGATGAGGACGCGAAGGGCGGGAGGGTGTGGCTGGCGGGGAAGTATGTGCCGCAGACAAGGGAGACGCCGGCGGATGAGGTGGGGAGGTGGGTGCAGGAGGAGGGGGAGGGGGGGATTGAGGATGAGGATATTTTGGTTTATCTTACTGTTGGTATGTCGTCTTCTGCCTTCCGTCTTACTGGCTCGTTTTCGCGCTTTGGTGCTCATGTGTGCGTGTGTATGTAGGTCTCACGCACATCCCCCGTCCGGAAGATTGGCCTGTGTAAGCACCTCCCATGCTCGTCTTTATCACCACACCGCGCCAGCCTGACTTTATGTTCTCAGGATGCCCGTCGAGCATTTGAGCGTCACATTCAAACCCAACAATTGCTTTGCGGCGAACCCCAGTATGGACGTGCCCGGGACGAAGGATGACCACAGTGTCGCGGCCTTCCCGAATGGTACCGTGCTCATGCTGAGGGGGAGGCGTGCTCATGCTGATGGGGAGGCGTGCTCATGCTGATGGGGAGGCGTGCTCGTGCCACTGAGTGTGGATGTATAGCTGAGTGTGCGTGTATAGATGAGTGTTGTGTTGACGAGAGAAGTATTCTTAATCGTTATGTTGTACTATGATATTGAAAGTCGTTTGGCCTGGTTTATGCACTATGATGCCATAGGGCTTTTCAGGGCTTTTCTGTATGTCTTTCGACGCGCTCCCTTGCGCAACGAGCTGAGGCGGATCAACTTCAGAGTCAGCGGCGAAGGAGATACAATTAAATAGCCCCTATGTGTGCTGTACGATTCCTGCTTTTCGCCAATAACAACGCTCAAGTTCTGCCCATCGACTTGTCTACTTTTCTATGATAATGTGGTCTCGCTCCGATGGGCATTGCATGGTGAAGGATAGCATGGTCATCTATGGGCTTCCGCCCGCCGTGAAGGGACCCACTGGTACATGAAGTCCAAGTCGTTGTGCCGACGAACAAGTTGAAGCATCCTTGTGTTCCGAGAGTCTGACAAGGCGATTTGAGTTAAGTTCTTCGTCGTCATTTGTTCTTTTTGTTCTGCTATTATTCCATTTGCGTTGCTTAAGGGAGGGCCGCCTTCGCATACGATGGTATAAAGGTGCCCGAGAGTGTTAACGTTCACGGCACAAAGAAGTATCGCCCCTTCACTTTCCCAATATTTCAAGTCTCCTCCCCGTGACGCGTCAAATTTCGATGTCGGTACCGCCGCCATGTGTTACAAAGGTGAAGGATTATGTACCGTACGCGCCCTTGCCACCAGTGGTGCACACACAAAGCGCACCGCCGATGCCAGCCGACGGATGCAGGAGTCACTGTCATCCTCTAGGTGGCTACGTCCATCCTGGAGGCCTCCACAAGCTCTCGCGAATGTATAGATACGATCAGGTCGATTTTGATCGGCATGTGCAAGAGTGTCAGTATCGCATCTTCTACACCGTCACATCGAAATAGCTAATTTACTCGACACAGTCACCAATAGTATTTCAGAAATGGAGCTTGTTTACAACACTGGTCTCCCAGACGACTTAACTCTATATGTAGACGGTGAGTTCTTGACGGCGCACTGTATAGATGTAGCGTGCTTATTTTTTGTGGCGCTGTTAGGTATCATCGAGGAAATTCCTCGAGGAACGCCGCCTCATCTAAGGGCAAACATCGTTCGGCAGCGGAACCTCAAAGTGGACGAAGATGTTAACCGAAGAGCCGAAGACACCATCTTGACGACAGCGAGCAGTATCTATCATAAACTTTTTCCTTCTACGCCATCGCACTGGGCATTTCGGCGCCACAGGGTATACGGTGTGCTTCCCCAATATTTCAATGCCTACATCTTTGGTGAATGGGAGGTATGGCCTTTTAACCATCTCTATCGTTCGCTGTGTTCATAACACTTGCGTGACAGGACATGGCCTCTCTCAGCACAGGCTCTGTGGCCGTATTCGTCGTCCCACCATGGTATCTGGCACCGCGTGATATGGAAGATGTTATAAACACCCATCGGGTAAGTAGAGCAGTGCGGTACTATAAGGTGTGCACTCTCTGAAACTTCTCATCAGTTCAAATATATGCCGATAACGGGCGAAACTTCCCCATCTGTGGATCAGAAAAGGCAGCACTACTGGGCAATGGTGAGACCAGGCTAAGATTTAGGCTGTCACTGGTCACTCGCACTCACTGTATCCCTTCTGATTTTTTGTCAGATCGACAACGTTTGCTACAATAACAAGATCCGACATTTCGCTTTGACGACCTATGAGCAGTGGGTGTTCGGATGCCTCTCCGATGGTAGGCGCATTACATCTATGTCTGTCTTTCATCAACTCACTGCGCCGGCAAGTCCAGATTGGAAAGTTGCAAGTCTTTCGGAAGTTCGAGGACAGACAGCATCCAATCCGACCATACTTGAATACCTCCTGTTCTGGATGCATTGCGGAGGCGGCAGCGAACCAGGGATGCGTCCATCAGAGGTTGGTCACTGTCCTCCTTTCTACGGCGTTGTCGATACCGACGAGATCCCATGCACTTATGAGGACCTATTTTGGGGTGATCCACAAGCCATACATGCCATTTCCTCTTTATATTAAGAGTTCGAGAACCGTTTTTTGTGCAGCTAGTTAATTTCGTTTTCCTTTCTGTTTGTATTTTAGGCACCGACCAATTCAACCGATTTTCCTGCTCAAGACGGCGTAGCCGGCTCCGTCGCGCAACCATCGAGGTCACCGAGTCTGGCTTTACCAGGGCCCCGGCAGCACGTCGTGTATCCTCACACACTGATGCCACACGGTGTCGCCGTTCCACCCTCCTGGGAGCCCACTGCAAGCCCCGATGAAGAGAACAAATCTCCGTTGTTTACCCCGAGGTCCGAGAACGAACAGCCCCCACCTATTCAGCAGAACGCGTTCACACTTCAGACCCCGGCTCGCTTCGAACAACCCCCGGGATATTTCGCGGCAAACTCTACCCTCGCGAACGTGCACCCAGGCTTCAAATATGAGCCCAGCGACGACCAATCTGGTTTAGTGGTTCACAACAACCAGAATGTACCCGCCCAGGTTGCTGGGCCCTCAAGCATGATCGTGGATCATCCGTACCAGCAGCTGTCGCGAGCTCTAGTTCCTCCCAGTGGATATGCCATGAACTCCACCGGGTTCACGAACGGGACTCAGTCGCAGGCAACAGGGTATCACACTGGTCCGGGCGTGTACCATCAGCACCAACCACAGATCCTTGCGATCGGAGGACCTAACGGTTATGTCAACCCTGCACCTGGTCACGACGTGCTCCAAAGGCGGGACTATCCTGACCAGCAGGGCACTTCTGGAGGGCTGCTCCGCGGATATGCCAACATACCGCATGGACACTGGCACGGAGTAGGGGCATCCGCTGGCTCCGAATCGCTTCGCGCTGTCCCAGTAGCACCGGTGTCGCCCTCCACACATCCGAACGCTGGCTACGACCATGGCGATCAATCTCAGGTGGCACGGATCCACCCGGCGCTGCAACAGGGTGGGTTCGCGGCTAGTCTGAGCGCATACCAAGAGCAGCAACGACACGCCATTCGGGTCGCGCACTTCCGCCGCGCGGCTGCTGAATTTGAAAGACGCCATGCTCAGGCGTTACGCTTGCTCTCAGGTCAAGCTGCTCCCTCCTCGACGAATTCACACATTGCGGCACCCGACTCGACTGATACACACGCTCAGGCTCCCGGGGAAAGCTCTGACATGAGCATGAACATGTCCCCACCTCGTCGGCCGTCCCATAGCTCCACCGGTAACCAGTAGTCAGTATAGTATCAGTGACAGTGTTTTATTGCGCACATGGAATGTAAAATCAAATAATATTAGTGACCGATTGAATCGAGGAAAACATTTGCAAGATCAGACGACCGGTCCTTGAGTCTGAACGTTTAATCCACAATGGGTACTGATGATGCTGACATGCTAGTGAAGGAACAATCGCAAACTCAATCGCATTAATTTACACTCGCACCAGCACACCCATATACAGGACCTGCATGACAGCTTCTAGGAATAAGAATGTGATCCGCCGGCTCCTCTGCGCCGGGTTCACCGTCCCTACATTGGCTGGAGAGTTCACTGCATCCGGGAGTACAACAGATCGCAGAGAGCGAAGCTTAACGAAGAAAGTCAGTTATACACGTAACGGTGTCAAAAGAGACGAACGTACTAGGAAGAACGCATTCGCGAAAAACGCGTAGAGGAAAACGACACCATAGATTGTCGGCCTGAAGTTGAGCATTCCAACGAGGACTGTCAATATAACTCTGTCGATGCGTTCATCAATATGCGACCTTGAGGAGAAAACCCTAGAACAGATCTTACCCGACGAATTTGTATCCCCCATACGCGATCAAGTCGAGAACCTGTCCCGTTTCTTGAACGTTGAGAAAATAACACCCAAGCTTTACAAAGAGGAAGTCGAGGAGCATGACGGCCATTGCTTTCGATGCAGATATGCCCAGTAACTCGGGATGGAAGCGCTGCTGTAGACCAGCCTGTAGAGCGGCGAGCAGTATATACGTGACGAGCGCCATTACTGTCGACAGAAATTAATATAAAACCGGACGGAGGTATTGCGTGTATGCGTACGGGGAATATAAAGGTCTGGGCTGTTGAGATCGTCACGCGGTGGCTGCCATTCACCATGGCCCTGCTCTGACCGCCGGATCCGTCGTGTCCAAGGCTTGTGTCTCCACGGGAATACGACGAGTCTCAACTTGCGAATGACATAGGAATTGGAGACATTGAAATGATGCTTCAGAAGTGTGATCGGAATGAAACCTCCAAACTTTAGACAGCGCGTTAGATCTCAGCCCAAATACGAGGAAATTAGAAACGCACGTTTTTCTGTACATATTCCTGGCCCGCCGCCACCGCACTGTGACCCAACTGCATGCCGAACTGCGCTGTCGCGTCATTCATGCCCCATGCACCAAAGTTTGGTGCATCTGGTGTCTGCTGCTGCTGTCGAACATGCGGCGCCTGTTGTGGTTGGCGTGGTTGTGAATGCGACGCGACAGGTTGAAAAGGCGCCGCGTATTGTTGGTGGGCGCCCATATTCTGCGGGTACGCCGACTGGTGCATTGGCGCAATGGGTGGAGTGCTGCTGAACCTCTGATATCCCTGGGGCGAGTTGGGCGTTACCGGTGGCTCAGGCAGGTACGTCGGATGCGTTGGAACAGGGTGCTGGAGTGGGGGAGGCGATCCTGAATAATAGTTGGCCATGTTGCGCAGTCTACGCCACTAAGGGGAAATTCCTGTAAATTGGCACGAATGAGACTGATCCGCTTGACTTTCAGCGGTCTCCAGAGGTGGAATGGACCTGTACAGACCAGCGGACGACGGCGACGTGTAAAGTAAAGAAGTGGGCGGATGAAGTACGAAGCAACCAATTTACAGCAGTACTTCGACGTGTCACAAAAATACGTAAGCCAGCAGAAAAATATAAATCCAGCGTGCAAACAGGTACCATTTCTTCATCCTGACCGCCATGTCGTCCTCCTCCGTCCGCGTCACGGACGTGCCTGCAATCAAAAACTCGCCGCTGGTTGGTCTGGCAGAGGGCAATGGCTCGTTCTCCAACTACCATTTGGCAGCATTGATTCTGGCCGTCCCATGGGTAGTCAAACGGATACTGCCTCTGGTCAACCGTGGTGGTTTCAAGACGTACCTTTTCCTCGTCGTGGTGCTCGGTGTTCCCGTCACCATCGCGTACTGGACGTTGAACAGTATCTACGGTCGCCGCAAGAACCAGAAGGTCGTTCTGCCCGGCAAGGACATCGAGGAGTACATCACCATCAAGGACCGCGAACTCAAGGTCCAGTTCCACGGCAAGGAGAAAATCCCCATGCAGGTCTTCCACGACGCGTACTTTGAGGGCAAGATCGACGTAAATGGTACGCCATTTCTGTGTCGCGTGTCTATGACTTGCACTTACAGTCACCCAGGCGACGTTCTCGACATCCTCGAGCAGCGTCACGACTGGGCCAAGATGATCTTCACTCCGGAGCTCTTCAAATACGTCTTCACGCGCTTCATCCCCGAGGTCATCGTCCACTCGCAGAGCCAGGACGAGGAGCAAGTCCGTGGACACTACGACCGTAAGTTCGCGTATTCTCTTATTGCCAGCGCCAAGTCTGATATTTTTACAGGCGGTGATGACTTTTACGAATGGTATTAACTCACCGTGCGCCGCCTTCGCCTGTTACTGACGCATCGTCTAGGTTCTTGGGCCCACGCATGATCTACACCTCTGGTGTCATCTCGGATATCACTAGGGAGGAGACGCTCGAGGAGCTCCAGGACAACAAGCTAGCCATCGTCTGCGAGAAGCTCGACCTGCAGCCCTCGGACCGCCTGCTGGACATTGGCTGTGGCTGGGGCACTCTCGCTGCCTTCGCTGCCAAGAACTATGACTGCGACGTCACCGGTATCACCCTCGGCAAGAACCAGACCAAGTTTGGCAACGAGCGCATCAAGAACAACGGCGTCACTGCAGACAAGGCCCGCATCCTGTGCATGGACTACCGCGACATTCCTGGTGGTCCCGGACACTACTCCAAGATCGTGTCTCTGGAGATGGCTGAGGTGTGTACCGCGTCGTTCTTTCGCGGGCAGGGCTAACATTTCCGCAGCACGTTGGCGTCCGCCACTACAGTTCGTTTTTAAAGCAGGTCTACGACCTTCTGGACGACGACGGCATCTTCTTCTACCAGGTCTCTGGCTTCCGTCCCACATGGCAATACGAGGATCTCATTTGGTGCGTTGTCCCTGTTATCGTGTCGACGTGCATCTAACGCACCACGAAGGGGTCTCTTCATGAACAAATACGTCTTCCCCGGTGCCGACGCGAGTTGCGCTCTCAACTGGCACGTTGGACACCTCGAGAACGCCGGCTTCGAAGTCAAGAGCATCGACGTCCTCGGTGTGCACTACTCCGCAACACTCTACCGGTGGTACAAGAACTGGGTGTCGAACAAGGAGAAGGTCGTCGAGAAGTACGGCGAGCGCTGGTACAGGATTTGGGTCTTCTTCCTCGCATACTCGACCATCATCTCTCGGTGCGTGCCTGCCTTTCTTTCTCGCGTTGCGTATGTGGTTGCTTATGCGTGTGTACAGCCAAGGAGGATGCTCGATATTCCAGATCGTGCTGCACAAGAACCTCAACGCGTACCACCGTATCAACGGCGTGCCCAACCACACGTCCATCCAGGTCACTCCCCGCAAGGCACTCTCGTGCGTATCTTTTTCCCTTCCCTGAAGTTCACCGTGCTCATCGCTCGTCTTAGCCCTGCTCTCTAAGTGCGCTCGTCGCCAAAATTACCCTACATTATATCTGCTGTCATTATTACCGTACCGAATATATCTCCTGCTTATACCCAAGTGCTGAGCCCCTACCTTTCATAAGTCGATGTCCAAGCCAGGAAAAACAGCAATAGCATATGCATTTCATGCGCACAATAGAACTCTGTCACTGATGCTAGGTACTGACTGGCAGTGACTGGTACTTACTGATTACCGGTGGAGCATTGGGACGACCGACATGGTGGGGACATGCTCATGCTCATGTCAGAGCTTTCCCCGGGAGCCTGAGCGTGTGTATCAGTCGTGTTGGGTGCCGCAATGTGCGAACTCGCCGAGGAGGGAGCAGCTTGACCTGAGAGTATGGCTGCCGTCCGAGAATGGAGTCTTTCAAATTCAGCGTACGCGCGGCGGAAGTGTGCGGTCGCAAAGGCATGTCGCTGCTGTTCTTCGTATATGCTCGGACCAGTCGCGAACACACCGCCCTGTTGTACCGCCGGGTGGAATCGTGCCACCTGAGAGTGAGCGCCATTATCGTAGCCAGCGTTTGAGTTTTCGAGCGATACCGGCGCTATCGGGACTGCGCGAAGTGAGTCGGTGCCCACGGATGACCCCGTCCCGTGCCAATGTCCATGCGGTATGCCAACGTGTCCGCTGGGTGGCCCCCCGAAAGCACCTTGCTGGTCGAGATATCCTAGCCTCTGGAACATAGTATCACTAGCTGGTGCGGCGTTAAAATGACTGTGAAGCCCTCCGAGCGCAGGGGCTTGCGGCTGGTGTTGGTGTTGGTGGTACACACTCGGGGCAGCCCGGTATTCAGTCGCCTGCGGCTGAGTCCCATTTGCGAACCCAGTGTTCATGGTATATCCACGAGGAGGAACTGTAGCGAGCGACAGCTGTTGGTACGGATGGTCCACGCTCATGTTTGAGGGGCCTGCGACTTGGGCGGCTACACTCCGGCCGTTGTAGACCACTATGCCAGACTGCTCGTCGCTCGGCTCAAATTTAGGACCTGGGTGGACATTTCCGTGGGTAGAGCTCGCGACGAAATATCCCGGGGATTGTTCGAAGCGAGCCGGAGTCTGGAGTGCGAATGGGTTCCGGCGCACAGGCGGGGGCTGTTCATTGTCGGGCCTCGGGGTAAACAGCGGAGACTTGTTCTCTTCACCGAGGTTCTCAGTGACCTCCGGGGTAGGGGTAACGGCGACGCCATGTGGCATCAGTGTGTGAGGATAGACGACATGTTGATGGGGCCCAGGTAAAGCCAGACTTGGGGACCTCAGTTGTTGCACGAAGGATGTCGTGTTATCTTGAGCTTGAAGGGTTGCGTCGCTTCCAAAATGGCCAGAATCGGTTGAATTGGATGGGGCCTAAAATACAAACAGAAGAAAACGAAATTAACTAGCCGCACGAAAACAAGCAGCGAACGCTCAATATAAGGAGGAAATTTCATGGACGACTTTTGGATCGCCCCAGAAAAGGTCCTCGTAGGTGCAAGAGACCTCATCGGTATCAACAACACCGTGGAAGGGAGGGCAGTGACCGACCTCTGATGGACGCATCCCTGGTTCGTTTCCAAGCCCACATCGCATCCAGAATAAGAGCGTTTCTAGAATCGTTGGACTACACGCTCTGTGTCCTCGTATCTCGGAGATGCTCGCGTCTTTCCAGTCTGGGGTTACAAAGCCATACAAAATAAACGGCAGTACCATGTGAAAGTGCCAGAAACATACCGTCCGAAAGACACCCAAATACCCATTGCTCATAAGTCGTCACTGCGAAATGACGGATCTGATTATTGTAACAGACATTGTCAATCTGGATTGAATGCGAGGCCGTCAATCCTGGATAAACATCTATCTATCGGAGAATCAAGCTCACCATTGCCCAGTAATGCTGTCTCTTCTGGTCGACAGATGGGGAGCTTTCACCCGTTATAGGTAAGGCTTTGAACTGGTTGCTAGCATGAGGAAGGGCAAACGTCTCGCTGTCGCACTACTTACCGAACGGGTGTTCACGAAATCCTCCATATCTTGTGGTGCTAAATACCACGGCGGGACGACAAACACAGCGACAGCACCCTCTTTGAGCTGGGTAGATGCATGCAAATCAGTCGCATCGCAGGAGGACGCGTCAAGGGACCTAGTAAACACACCTCCCAATCGCCAAAAATGTAAGCATGAAAATATTGTGGCAATACTCCGAGTACTCTATGACGCCGAAACCTCCACTCCGGCGGAGTTGCAGGAAAGAGCTTGTGGTAAATACTGCTAGCTGTCATGAGAATGGTGTGCTGGGTCCTACGGCTAACGTCTTCGTCTGACTCGAGCAATCTCTGCTGAATAATGATCCTCTTTGAGTGCTTAGACTGGCCTGGCGGGAATTCGTCGTTGACACCTATAGCAGATCGACCAAAATACATTAGTACATCCTGGAGTCGGGAATCTGAAAGGCCTCACCGTCTACACATATTGTCAGGTCTTCTTCGTCGTCTGTATTGAAAGTGAGCTGCATTTCTGAGATACTGCTGCTGACTGTATTGTGCCCATATTAGTCCCTTTATTCATGGCTATGTAGTACACGATGATAAACTGACACTCCTGCACGTCATGCGTGAGCTGGACTTGATCATAGCGGTGCATTCGAAGCAGTTTGTTGATACCCCCTGGATTTAGATATCCTCCGAGAGGGTGGTGATGACTACGGAAGCCTTCGAGTGGCATAGGCTCTACTGAATCAGTGTGAATAACTGGTGGCAGGAGTGCTCTAGGCACATAATGCTTGACCGTTGTAACACTGGGTGGGGACGCCGACATTGTGAAGAGCCTGAGAAGAAGAGGCAATGAATGCACACTGGGAAATCAAGTGAGATGAGGGAAAATTTGTGGCGAATTGACGGCTGTCTCTCACCTTTATACTGTGCCATCGGACTCGGGTTGGGAGACTACAACAATGCGAATGTCTTGATAGCAAAAAAAAAGAACAAATAACGACGAAGAACTTAACTCAGGTCGCCTTGTCACTCACTGGTCAGACTCTCGGAATACAAGGATGTCGTCGGCACAACAACATGAGCTTGAACTCCATGTACACAGATTTGAAGTAGGTACCTTCACGGAGGTAGTAGCAGGAGCATAAGTGTCTGCAAATACTGGCGAAACGAGGCGAAAAGCAGCAGTGCAAGCGTTCATTGCAAGCTATTGCTCATTGAACAAGTTGAAGCCGTACACCAACTGGCGGTACCACAGGGGCTATTTGACTTGATCGCTGACAGACTCCTACCTGCCATCGCGCGAGTGCACACTGCAAAACGCATCTTGATTCTTGACTGCTGCTTGACTTGCGTCTGGGTTGCATCTGGGTTCGCGAGACTGACTGGCACCGGTTGGAGCAAGCTGTCCTAGGAATGTCGCGAAATTCACGGTCACCAGCGAGTGCTCGGTCGGTACGACTTGACTTGCCGGCACCCACTGGCAGCACAGATATCGGTCTCCTCTCCGCGCGCAGGCCCCGCGCGACGCCTTTCTCGTCGGACGAGCTTACACCAAAAGGCTCTGATGAGCTTGCGCACAAAGGTTCTGACAGCTCAGTGCAGGCGTCGGAACCACCCTCGCCGGAGGGCGGCGGCAATTTCGGGCATAGCATGCAAATAGACATGAAGAACTTGGTCGGCGATGCTGTCGGAAATGTGAGTCCATGTTTTGCACTACTCAGTGGCCCTGGACGTCGGGAATGGGATTGCTAACGCGAAAGACGCTCTGCAGATGAGTATCAGCCCTTCTAGTCGCGACGTTGTCCTTGCCGCGTACGTCCCAGCCTCACTCCCAACGCAGCTCAACCAATGACCTGGGTGCCAGTCGGAGAGGATTGTTCATTATAGATCTAGAGGAGCCCCTCAATGTACCGCGATTTCTGCCTCAAGGTGGAACGTGGGATGTTGCGGACGTGCAGTGGAATCCTCACCCTTCGAGGGCAGAATATATCGTTTCTACCTCTAGTGAGAAGCTGTACGCATGTTCTTGTATAAAGCATCGCACTAGCATATTCACGCGTTATATACAGCTTGATTTGGAACTTGCTCATCGTTGGAAAGACTTCCATTAACCATATCCTGCGATCTCACTACCGTGCTATCACGGACATTAACTGGCACACAACTGAGCCTGACACGGTTGTGAGCACTGGCATTGACTCTTGGCTATGGGCGTGGGACCTGCGCGAGACCCGTAAACCTATCCTTGGTTAGTCGCTACGGTCATGTCAATGTGCTGTCGGATTGACTCTGTGCACCTCAGGGTTATGTGCCTTCAACGGTAAATCACATGAAATAAATGTGCTACGCAGTACACAGTCTGAACGTTTTCTCAGCCGGTGGAACGCAAGTCAAATGGAATCGACGGGATGCTAACATCCTCGCCTCCTCGCATATGAACGAGGTTCTCATATGGGATCGCCGCGTGAGTTACATTCTATGCAAAGTGGTCCACGAGCACTCGCATTTATGCTATCTCACCAGAAAGGCTCAATGCCCTTGACTAGGATCAAAGCCCACTCTGCCAAAATCTACGGGATTGACTGGACGCATTACAGCCGCAATGAAATCGTAACATGCTCTCTCGACAAGACAATCAAGGTATGGGACATTGATGCTCAAGCATCCGAAGGAGGGCAGCATGTCCCACAGACCACGATCTCTACCACGTACCCGGTGTGGAGGGCGAGGGACCTACCTTTTGGACGCGGTGTTCTGAGCCTCCCCCAGCGGAGCGAGAATGCACTGGAGATGTGGTCTTACGACGATGCCTTGACTCCCGTGGAATCTTTCGAAGGTCATACAGACGTTGTCAAGGAATTCGTTTGGAGGAGAGGCAATCAAGGTCAGACTTTGGTCTTAGCCTTGTTTCGTCTAGTCTTTATACTGACATCTTGAAGGTGGCACCGATTTCCAGCTCATTACATGGTCAAAAGACCGGACCCTTCGTTTCTGGCCACAAGATCCCGAGATTACGCAGGTCCGTCAGATCCGCCGTAAAAATTGTCCTGTATTCTGACACTCCCCGACAGAAAATCGGGCATGGACATGGCTCCACGCACACTGCGGAAACGTCCGATGTTGATTCTGCATACACAGGTTTCTCGTTTAGAAATCTTCCTATCGGCACGGATTATCCTCCGGCGCTGTCAGCGCCCGTCGGTCACCGTTCGATTCTGGCCGGGGTCAGAGCCCCTCCACCGCCCCGTCCACCCCCTGGCTCCCAACGCTTTGCGGGTACAGGACCACGAGAAAGACCTACGGAAAAAATGGCACACCTCCACGACTTGACGAATGGCCCGAAGTCTCTCCCTGTCTCCTTGACGGGCAGTCGACCGGGCGGGACTATGAGTCGCGGCGGTGTCGGTGGAAAATCAGCCCGAGTAGATCCTCTCGCTTGGTTCACAAGCGTCAAGGCAGGCGAGAGCAGAGAAAGCAGCTCGAGACCCGGGAGCGGCGGTGGCAGTGGAAAGGCTTCTCGGGTCAGCTCGGCGTCACGACCGCCCTCAAGACAGGATGATTCACCCGACTTGCGACCCCGAAGCGAGAGTAGAGGCCGGGATGAAGGCGATGGCATACAGTTTCTGCAAAATGAGTAAGCTAAGACTCTCACTACCACCTCTACTTTTATTGATCAGATTTTTTCGTAGAATAACATCTGTCCTCACGAAACTTCCGGCGTCGAAAATCAAACTTGAAAAGGTTCATACTGTTTTGCATGTGAAACGCGTGCTACAAGTTACTCATCCGATCGTCCGAATAGCACGACCTAACAAAAAAGCGAACATGTACCCTCGGCTTACATGGGCCATGGGGTGACCATAGTTCCGTGTTCGTACGCGTCTCTTTCACATTTCCAAAAGATTATCCGCACGCACCTCCGCCGGGCGGTACTCCATCAATTGAACTAGAGAAAACTCCTCTCATCACGAACAGAGCCCGCGCATTGATTCTGCGGAGGCTTCGAGCAATCGCGGCCCACCAACGACCATGCTTGGAGCCGTGTCTGAAATTCCTCCTCTATGAAGATGACCTTCAACAGCCTGGCGGACAGGAGTCTGAGTCTTCTTCTGAGGGCGAAGACGACCCTGTATCGCGCAAAGGCCGAGATGCGACGGTTGCTTTGGCTGCAAATGTTCCGGGCATAGTGGAGCCTCGCACCTCGCAGGGCATATTTGGTCCGAATGGTAAGCCAACCTTCGTGCATTGGTTCGCTGCAACGACCCTCTAATGTTTCTTCCCGTGTAAGGTGAACTCATCTGCTTCTTCCGAGCTCCCCCTCGTCTTGTTCGGAATCCCGCGGCCACAGTAATAACGCGGACCGTTGCGGAACTCCAACCTCGTCCTACAGGTCTCCTACAACCCCCAGCGCTTCTGTCAGATGCTGTTCGTCGCCTCGGGCTCTCTGCAAAAGACCGACCTGCGTCGATTTCCACAGATGCCAAGGGTCCTGTCGGAACCGGCGACAATCTCCTGCGTGTCATGACCAACCTCTTGACATCCGATCGTCAACGGCTAGGTGCCAACACTGACCCGAAGTCAGCTAGTGACTCTTCAGCGAGTTACTCCCTAGTCCCTGTTCGGAGGAGCATGCTCTGCCTTATGTGGCCAGCGGATATCACCCAGGCCGAGAAGTCGGCAGCAAAAGGGTACATTTTCGAGGCCGATACACTGGAGGCCGTGTGTGAGCGCAATGCAAAGGTTGCCAGGACGTGTGGCCGCTTCGACCACGAGCGGGCATTTAGGATATTACTCTCGGCCGTGTGCAGTCGAAAATCCGCGCGTGATCTACCACGTCGACACTCTATAGCTCAACAGATTGCAGATCGACTGTGAGTGAGGTCCTTATAGTCGTTACTAACGCTGACCGTCAATGACAGGTACGCCGAGCTCCTCGTTAGTAAGGATATACAGCTACTTGCAATGACATCAGTGATTCTTTTCCAAGCGTCTCGTTCACCGTTTCCGCTGCGTATGCCACTTTGTCCCTATCTAATCACCTATGTTGCTGATGTTACGCAAAGCCACGGCACAGGAGGCCCGCTTGAGCAGCGAGACCCCGCTCGCCTCCGCAGCGTCGCGTCTGAATGGTGCGGACTACTTCAGCCTATCCCGCCGGAAAGAAAATATCAATCGAGTAGCAACGTCTCCGAACTGGCCTCGGCTGTCCTCGTCGCCGGCCGCCACTGGGCACACTGGCCCCTCGCTATCGACGTCCAACTCCTCACGCGGGTCGTGGTCCAGTCTTTTCAATGCCGGTGGCATGCGTCATTTTATGGCTGGCATGCAGGATACCTTCAAGGATGGATCCACACCTATGCCGTTCGATCTTCAAGTCTCGCGCTTGCCGACTGGAACGACGATACCAGTTCCTCCAGGTGCTGAAGGAGCGCGCGGCCAGGATTCACCGAGGCTGAAAGGTTCTGCGAGAGATTCTTCAGCTGCGTCTTCGGCCCCCAAGTTATCTTGGTCAGATGGATCGATCCCTCTTCCTTCACCGCTCATGAAATCAAGTTCCGGCTCTGCGGGCCACATCCGACGTCCCACATTTTCGCAGACATCGACTATCCCAGAAAAAGTACTGGTTTTCAACAGGAACCCTAGCCTAGTGCACACCCATAAGTTCGTTTATTTCCCCCATAACTATGCCAAGGTGATTGACAAAATGGTGTGACCTGCAGTACTCTCACGTTTGACCCACATGTGCGGCAACAACTTGTTTGCCATATCATGCAATACGCAAATTGCCTCTTCGCCTGGGAGTTACCGCACAAGCGCGCGGAGATGTTGAAGTCGGTCCAAGCCGAAATTCACCAATACGCACCATTCGTCACTGTCCAGAATCACGAATATCATGACACCGGTGCGACCCAGATAGCACGGATCTTCGTCGTCTCGCTCACATCAAATGCTTCACAGGTCTTGCACATACGTGCGCACGATGTGGTATGCGTCTACTGGAAAACGCCTTGGCATGCACCGCCTGCGGAAACTTGCCGTCCAAGCCCGGATGCTCTGTATGCCGCCTCCCTGTCAAAGGTAAAGTACTGCTACTCCTGTATGGCGCCGAGCTCTATGTTGAGATCAAAAATTAGGTCTATCGCACACATGCGCACGATGCCTCCATGTTACCCACATCTCCTGCTGGAAAGGCCACAATAGCCGCCACAACGCTGCGTGTGCTACGGGTTGTGGATGCATATGTGATCCCCCTCCAAGAGTCGGCTTCCTCGATGGAATGTCCACTGGCAATGCCCATGTACTGTCTAGATCACCATTGTCTCTGCTTTCCGGCCTGCCGTTACCGCCGTAGCCCATAACATCCAGCTGTTTGTATTCCTCTGTGGCTTTCCATGTATCTTGTATCCAGGGAGTGCGTATAATGTTTACACTAGTGTTATATGTAATCAAATAATATCCTATGCGTACATTGACTTTGGCAAGGCAATACACAACCAGGCGAGTATGAGCGGGCCCAGGAAGCACGGCTATCCTCGTTTTATTGTCACGAACGCACAGTGATCTCCTTGACCAAGCCCGATCCTAACAGTTCGAGCTCGCTCAGTATAGAGCTAGAATTCAATACCACAAGACCTTTATCTTTCGCCTTTTCAGACTCCTAGTGATGCGCACATCAGCAAAGTGAGGATATGATGATAAACGCGAGAGGCATACTTTGGGCAATGGTACGCTGGAAAATCCGCCGAGTACTCTGAACGGCCGAGGAGTTTTCAGCGAAGGGTCCCAGACGGCGCCGATCTTGTCTCCGCCTAATGGGTCATAGAATACTTTCAGCGTGTCGGTGTACGTCCTTCGAATGTCGTCGAATAGCAGCATGGCTGGATCGAACCCAGGGCGCGAAGGGCGGGTGGAGTCGTCCGCGTCTTGAATATTGGCGTATTTCCCGCGTTTTGCCCAAACAGCACTATCAGGATCAATATTTTGGTAGTACCGCGGAAGAACAGAGGGCTCTAGATGTACGACAAAGTCATAGTCCTCGGTAGGATGTATGAAAAGTGCCTGTCATGGAAAAAATTAGTCTCAAAACGTGCCTTTTACAAAGGTGCTACTATACCTGCACGTCAAGGCCACCCTCCCCAATCCCACGCAAGCAGTTCCAGGTCGCTTTGGCCAATGCGCGCACGCGATGTGCCGCGACGATATCGGGGCCGGACGATGTCCACATATGACCGCCTTTGTCGACGTCTGTAGATACCGACCAAACACCGTGTTTCGATCCGGCTGCAGGGGCGGAGTCGACACCAGCCCGCGATTCGCTGTCGTAGAGCGGGACGAACAGCCCGTCTTCCCAAGCCCAATCCTTGAGGAACTCGACAACGGCTGCAAATCCACGCTCCTTGCTCCCAGGAACGCCTACCCTAGCATCGGCAGTCTGATCACCGCTGACGAACAGGCTTGCACATATAATCTCGACGACCTCCTCGCTGACGTGGCCATGCAAGAGCCAGTGCGCCGCCAGCCACCGCTTGACCAGCCGCACCGTGCCCGCAAACGCCGAATAGCGATGGCAGAGCGCTGCAACTGCACGGTGGTGGCGTGGCGCGTGGATGAACCGCCGTAGGTACACTTCGCGCGCCTCGAGTGCCTCCTGCCTCTCTCTCGCCTTGCCGTCCTCTGGCTTCTGCCCAGGAATACGTGGCTTGTCGTTGATGATGCGGTCGAGCAGGTTAGCCTCGCGGTCGTGCCAGATGCGCGCGGAGAACGCCCACCCCTGCGGCGTGACAACCTCCAGCCGTGCCTGGTCCTGTATCTCAGACGTGCCCGGCTGGTCTCCAACCACCACGGCCGCGCGCGTCCCGGGGACGGACGCCATGAGTACCGTCGCAATGCGCTCGAAGAACGCCAGCTTGATTTTCTGGATGGCGCGCAGGTCGTCCGGCCAACGCGAGGATTTTTCCAACTCCAAGACGATTTCCATAGGCGGGGAGTACCGCAGCGACTCGGGTAGCGCAGCAGCGGAAGTCGGTACGGGGCTGAACACACTTGTGTACCTCAGGTAAGGAGATGCAGGGCTCACGTTGAGCAGAGAGAGCGGCAGCTCGTCATCCAACACCTTGAACGTCTTTACAAACTGGTCGAACGACGCCATAGCGGGCTTGAACCCGGGCACTATACCTCTATCCGCATACGCCTGCGCAACACTCTCCGGCAGCCTGAGCACGCTGTCAAACGCCGCTTGCCATGTCTGCACATCGTCTGCCGCAACGCCGAAATGGCGCGCGAGCACGTGCTGGACGACCATGCCGGGCACACGAGCACGTTCGTCCGAGGTTTTCACCTCCCACACGACGCTCTCGACGATGCGTCCGTCCTTGAAGCGCCGCAGTTCAGCTTTGTCGCCCCAGAATTCGCGGAAACCCTCGTCCGGGTCGTCTGCGGCGGGCCCGTGGTCGACGAGGCGGTATGCGTGCTCCGGGTTATGGATGAGACCGATGTGGATGACCGCGGGCGTGGAGGGATGTGCTTGAGCCGTCGGCCTCGTCCCACTCGGCGCATGCAAAATCCCGATGGCCGTGGTGCGGTCGCCGAGGCCCCGGCGGAGGAGCGCGGCAAGGGATGATAGTAGCGCATTTGCAGCTGAGCCGTGGTCGAGGGTCGTATGCAGGGACGAGCTCCTCGGCTTGGCATTCGACAGGTCAACGCTGGTAGGTAGGACATCAGAAGTCCACACACATGACGGACGGGTTAGTTCAGATAGCAGACGTACCGGATGATGGTGTCGAAACGCGTGGGTAGATCACGCTGGTCCTTGAGGAACGCCTCTGTAAATGGATCTTTGGCGAGGGGGTTATCGAGCGCCTCAAGCGTCTTTTTTGCATCGTACCGAAGCTACGCCACAAGGGTAAACTCATAAGTGGATAGTATAAGTAGAAAGGGAGTGCACCTACAAGGTCTAAGGAGCTAAGCGGGACGCCAACGAGAAAGTTGATGGGCGAGGCCGAGTCCACGAACACCGAATCGTGGTTGTCGACATATTCTTGAGGGTCATACTGTCCAAAAACCCTATCAGCAACCGACAACTACAGTCAGAGAATGATGTAAAAGCATACGCGATGACCGCCCCGATTCCGCATAAAACATGGCACCTTCCCAAACTCGTGCTTTGCTGGTACGAGTCGCATCAGCACTTCCTGAAAGTCGAACTCCGTGTGACACTCACAGAGAAAATCCAGCGCGGCCTTAAACAGCTGATATGAGCTCAGCCCCCGCCCTACCGGCCGCCTCCTCTTCGCGCCTGCACCCAGACCTTCTTCGCCACCCATGACCAGGTACTCGAGCAGTGCGCTCCACCACGCGCCCTTCCCCTCGAAGCCGCGTACAAGGGTCCCGTACCCACGCTGTGCAGCCCACACGCGCAGCAGCGCGAGCGCGTCGCCGAACGCGGGCGCGGTCTCTTTCAGCGTGTGCGCGGCGAGCAGGTGTGCCTTGGGCGTGGTCGAGAGCAGGAGGGCGGCGTTGTAGTGGGGCGTTGGCACGGGATCGGCGGGTGCCGGTGTGTCGGTGGGTGCAGTAGAGGAGGTTACACGGAGGTTAGAGTGCGCGGGCGAGAGACGGTGCATGGGAATTGGCCCCAGGGACGGGAGATATGGAATTATTCGTATGGAGGCGTTGAGTTTCGTGAAGTCGTTAGCGGAGTTGTCTGTATATGAGCCCAATAACCGTAAGTCTCCAGGAAATAATTGTTCGATAGGTGGAAGACAGACCGTTGTGGGGGCGAAGGACGAGCGTCGTGCGGCGCGCATCGTCGCCTTCGTACGCGAGCTCGTAGTTCTGACCCGAGCCTTTTTTCGCGATCGCAGCAGCGATGCTCGCAAGATAGAACGCGCGTTTATGAAAGAAGCGGCCGTTTAGGTAGTCCTTTTCTTGGAACAAATCCTTTACCACGTCCCGGCATCCAGTTAGTCAACGCGTCCTTGAGTGCAACCATATAGAAAAGTAGCCGCTCACCTCAGGCATCCCCACCGCTAGATCGACGCCCCATGAGGCGCCGTCCTTCGCTTTCACGCCGAGCCCTGCGGCCCAGCTGCCGACGAGCGTGATGTCCTCTGCAGCTGGGGGGCTGAAAGCAACGGTCCAGTTCGTGTCCTCTGTGGGCAGCGGTGCTGGGTACGGCACCGCAATCCCTCTTTTGTGCGTAGACCGTGCGGCGACCAAGGGGTGTTTAGCCGATATAGACGGCAGCGTAGTGAGGAACGTGTGTAGAGACAGCAGGGCGCGCTCAAGCGGGGGCACACGACTGGGCTTAGGTCGCACATTTGGAAGGAGGGCGTCGATCTGGGCGAGGGTAAGGTCAGCGATATTCCTTCGAACCCTGCGAGATGCAGGGGGCATATGCTCACCTGCAATTTGAACGAGTTTGAGCGGTATAGGTCGGTTGCGTCTTTGATGGCGCGCAATTCTTCGCCCGTGGGTGGTTTCTTGGGCTTTTTTCCAGATTTATCTGGGCCAGAATTGGAGGGTCCGGACGGAGGAGGGGTGTCGGCGCCTATGCCGCCCCATTCTTCCTCTTCCTCGTCTTCATCTTCATCGCCCATCACCTCGGCATCGTCTTCACCTTCCGACACGTCCGCACTAGGCGTCTTCTGTCTTTTCTAGTTCACATTATATGTAAGTACGAGCTCGCGTGCAAGCCAGAGCGTACGCACCTCCAAGTCCTTCTCGCGAGGGGTTTCTTTTCCCCGTTTTCGCTTGAGCGTTGGGGCCATAGATCGTATTGTCAGATGGCTGGCAAGTGTAGCACGCTATGATCAAGACAAGAACTGACAAGAATGAATCCTGCTAGCTATGTTTTCCAACTTAAAGTAGCAGACGCGATCGAGGAAAAAAGTATGCCCAATCTTGGATGGAACAGCCCCTATCTTGGCGCCGCAAATTCTCGACTATTTATGAAGGAAAGGTTTCTCGTAGACATACAGTTTGACGTTTTACAGACTCGGTCTTCGGGGTGCTTGAATCGGATACATCGCCAACATTGTGAACACTTCGATTGTGAATGAGATCGTTGTGGTACAGAAAAAATACAGATGCTTTTACAACTTTCTACAAAACGTTACACAAAGACCCTTGAACGCACGGAGCAGGCTGGTAACATCCGCCGTTTACAACCTCTGCTGGAACAGCTGCTTCGTGTTCTTGCCGGTGATGTTATGCCTGAACCCAATGACCTCCGCCGCGCTCTTCACCTGTATGAGCCCGGGGTCGACCTTGCCCGAGAAGCCGATCGCCTTGGCCACCGCATCCGCGAGCTCGGGCGCGACGTGCGCGAACACCGCGAGCTGGCGCGCCTTGACGACCTCCGACTTGGCGCCGCCGAGGTGCCCCGCGACGTTCGACACGTAGTGCGCGCGGTCCGTGTCCGAGAACACCTTGCTCCACAGCGCGCGCGGCTGCTCAAAGTCGACTGCGGGGATAGTTAGTATTTCATTGAAAAACCGGAAAAGGAAAGGGACGCACGCTCGGTGAGCTCGGACAGCTCGCGGTACGCGCCACCGACGAATGTCTCGTGCTGCCGCTCGCGCTCCGAGTCCTGCTTGCCCCCCTCGATCGCGCCCACACGCCCATCGTACTTGAGCGGCGCGATGCTGCTCTGGTAGTTGGGCCGCGCACCCTGGTTGCCGTTCACCGTGCCAAAGCCGTCGCGCTGGAAGTTCGCGACAGGCACGATCGGCGCGTTGACGGGGATCTGCTGGTAGTTCGGGCCGAGGCGGTGGCGGTGGGTGTCGGGGTACGAGAACAGGCGCGACTGCAGGACGGGGTCCGCGGAGTACTCGATGTAGGGGATGAGGTGCGAGGGCGAGAACGCGAGCTGCTCGATCTCGGCAAAGTAGTTCTGCGGGTTCTCGTTCAGAACGATCTTGCCGACAGGGCGCAAAGGGAACTCCTTGTGCGGCCACACTTTCGTGAGGTCGAGGATGTTGTAGCGGAAGGACTCGGCCTGCGCGGGCGTCATCGTCTGCACGTACACCGTCCAGGAGGGCGGCTTCCCGGACTCGATGGCCTCGAAGAGCGTCTGTGTGCCGTAGTCTGGGTTCGAGCCTGAGAGCTTTCCAGCGGTCTCGTTGTCGAGGGTCTGCACAACGCGTTAGCAACATTGACTCCACAAGTGTCAATTCGGCACACCTTAAATCCTCCGTCCGCACGGACGTGGACCTGGACGTACGTGAACGAACCGTCTTTCTTGACGAACTTGAGCGTGTGCCCGGAGTATCCATGCTCGTTGTGGTACCCGTCAGGTGTCCCCCTGTCCGAAAACAGGATCATGACCTGATGTATACTCTCGGGGTTCTGGCTGAGGTAGTCCCAGAACATGTCCGCATCCTTGAGGTGCGTCTGCGGGTCGCGCTTCTGGGTGTGGATGAAGTGGGGGAACTTGACCGGGTCGCGGATGAAGAAGACGGGGGTGTTGTTGAACACCCAGTCGAGGTTGCCCTCGTCCGTGCGGATCTTGATTGCGAAGCCACGGGGGTCGCGAGCAGTGTCCGCAGACCCACTCTCGCCACCGACGGTCGAGAAGCGGATGCTGGTACGTGCCTTGGCGCCGACGGTGGAGAAGAACTTGGAGTCGGTGATGTCGGCGAGAGAGTGGGTGATCTCGAACACGCCGTGTGCACCGGCACCCTTGGCGTGGACAACGCGCTCGGGAACGCGCTCGCGGTCAAAGTGGGCGAGGAGGTCGATGTGGTGGAAGTCTGTGAGAAAAAGAGTTAGGGGTTGCACGGCGACGACGATGACAGCGACGTACCCTGAAGCAGGAGGGGCCCGTTTATGCCTGCGCGTTGAGCAGCATATGGCTCGTTTACAACTGCACCGTTAGAGGTGGTGTAAGTGGCATTGTCTGCGGTTTCGAACACTTGCTTGGACGGCATGGCAAGAGAGATAAAAGTGGGTGAGAGAACGGATGAGTGTGGGTCGATGCATCTGCCTTTTATTCTGGAGATGGCTTTGCGGCGTGGGTCATGGGATGAGGAATAGGTGACGACATTCCAGTGGAAATGTGGGTATTGCAGCCATCCGATTGGTTAGGGGTAACGTGCGCGGTGAATAAGACCAGCACGCGTCTCGCGAGTCATCGACTTAGTCGTTCGATCGTGACCTGCATCGTCGCCGCAAATGTTTTTGTGTTTTATCCTTCTACCGTCGGCACCCGGTCCAACCATCGGCAGTCGACTCGCTCTATGCGCTGCAACCTGGAAATTTGAGCTATCGTCTCGAGCTAGCACTGACCATCGAGGACTTACCAACCCGGGATATCGCGCACACACTGTCAGATGACACGCTCAGGCGCAATCCTCCTGCCTCCTCCATCCTTTTTCCCCATCTCACGTCCTTCCCTTCTCCGCATCACCGGTTTCCCAAGTTCTCGACCAAGCAACGTGTCTTTTCTTGGCCGCCAAAATAACCGTGGAGAAGGTGGGTGGAAGTTGCGTGACCACTATCGCTGATCGAGGTCCTTCCGCCATCCGTCCTCGCCCGCGTATCACAACGCTGAGATTGCGTGTACAGGAGAGCAACTGTGGGCTTCGGGTAGTATGGGGTACATCCGGGATGTAACGGCTGAGGACCATAACAGTTTGAGATGCCATATCATCACCCTCCCGGTAACTGAAAAGTCTTCGAGCGTCGGGGGATGCCAGGCTCTAGCTTCGAATCGACAACTCTATTTGATGGAATATAGCATGTTCTAGAGGCAAACCAGAGTTACGAGTAGTCTTTATTGAAGAGTCTACTGCAGAGCAAATGTCAGAATGTACTCACAGCTAGGGAGAGGGAGGAGGCATCAAGGCGTCGTCGCTGAGTCGCCAGTACCCACGAGATCCACATACGGGTGTCACAGATGGTCACCTGGTACACGACAAGCACGATGTTGTTGTCAAGGTTGTGGATCGCGTCTCCAAACTCCATACAACGCGTCGTAAGCGTGGTCCATTCATAGTATCGTCCTGTCTTGTGTCATCGCGTCGTCCGATGTTGTGAATCGCGTCTTACTTCGCGTCGTCTGATTTCGTGGGCGAGTTGCGTCGATATGGTCATGAATATTCTTGAGTCTGCCGCCGCAATGAAACGATGAAGTATCTGGCTGCTGAGAGGGGTAGATCCAGTCGTTGAAGCGGTAGACGCAGCATGGCGGTGGTGGTGGTGGTTGGGGGACAAGAGGCTTGTCGCATACGCGTCGCGCGTCGACGCGCCACCAAATCGGGGCGCCTCAATGCCGGGAATTTTGAAGACTCTGCCTCCAAAACATTTCCTAGCACCACCATTCATTGATATTCATTAACAGAGAGCCATTTTCTAGCATGATGGTACGCTTAGACCCCACTCAAAAGCATAGCATATACTTATACGACGGATACTCAGTACTTAGCACAGATTCAGACTCGTAAGTATGATGCAGAAACTAGTACTAGTGTTGATTCCAATATGTGGCGATACAAATACACGCGATTGCTACTTTTCTTTCCAATGTCCCATGAAATCCGAAACAAGCCCAATCATAGCGCTCCTTCACTGGATCGCAACGCGCACATTCTGCGCCTCTGCGACCTTGGGGATCGTGACGGTCAGAATCCCATCGACGAGCGAGGCCTGGACCTTGTCCGCCGCGACAGGGCGGGGGAGCCAGACTGTCCGCGTGAACGACGAGCTGTACGTCGACTGCTCCGGCTGCTGCTGCTCAGCTGCTTTTTCGCCTAGAAATCCCAATGGCGTCAGTACAGTTGCTCGTTGGAAAACAAGTGAGCGCAAAATCCTACCTTGCGGGGCACCCTCGATGGCTTTCTGCGGGGCAGCGCCGCGGTTGCGGCGGAAGACCTTCCCTTGGATGGTCACGCTGCGCGCGCCGTCGCCGACGGTGATGTCAAGGTTCTCCTTCTTCACCCCGGGGACCTCTGCCTCGACGATGTAGCGGTCACCCTCCTCGGTGAGCTCGACGCCGGAGTTGTCGTTGCCGCCCCCGCTGGTGACGTTCTGGAAGAACGGCGCGTCGCGGAGGGAACGGGCGGGTGCGTAGAAGGTGGGGGTGGTGCGGAAGAAGGGGTCGTCGAGGAGGCGGAAGAGATCGGTGAAAGACATTGTAGTGGTGGTTAGAGGTGGTGGTTAGAGTGGTTGTGGTTGTGGTGAGTGTTTGTGCGTTAGAGTTGTTGTTGTGTTTGTTAATGCTGGGCGTCAGTAGGCGAACGACCGGCCCTCTTTATACGTTTGACCCAGTGCGTAGGTAGAAACATCTCGAACAGAGGTGTACCACTTGACGTGAACGACGACGAATCTAGAACTGTGCAGAGGATGGACGTCAGTGCCAGGAAGGATGGCGACGCGTTCGCGAACTTTCGCGATTCACCACTGCCTTCCAAATTGGGAATTGTGGCGAATTCGTGTTTCCGTGGGTTTTCTTTGCTGCACTGCGGCGAGTAGGTTGAATCTTCATAGACAACTATCAAGGCCACATCCCATCGGTCAGAGCGTACCAAGGAGTCCACTTGAAGCTTCAGTGCAACGGCGAGGCCAGTGACGGCCACCAAATCAGAGCTGAAGCCGCCGTGCTGTTGTGTACACTGCAGTCGCCTCAGGTCGGCTCAGGCTCCTGACTCTGAGGTGTGTAGGCCTGCCTCAAGAACCAGTACTCAATCATATCGGAAAAGCAAAAACGTCCCTTTTTCAAACTCCTCGTTTTTGCAGTCAAAGATCGCATCTTGGACGGTTCATCTTGCCAGCCTTCTGCACACTGCACAGGCGTAAAAAAGGTCGGAAAAAGTCTCCAAAAACTCTCTCTGACTGGGAATTGAACCCAGGTCTCCCGCGTTCTGGGTCACGTGATGACAAGCGGGCGTACTGACCATTATACTATCAAAGATAGGATGAGAGGAGGTAACCGTTGTGCCACGGCTCCTTGAAAGTGGATGCCAATAAAATGTTTATGTAATACGCCGTCACTTATCTGGATCCAAGGTATGCGATCTAGAAAATCCGGCAAGGCTGCTCACACCTCCCCTCGGAGAATGCGTGCTTTTGAGTCTACACTGATCGTGTTCGAAGGTTCGCAGCCATACCGTGTACAGCGACGGGCAAGTGACGCGGGATGAGAAGATCAGCCACATTTCTCAATCGGGTCAATCCGCGTGCGGACTCCCGCGTCGAAACGCGCGACTCTCGATCTCGAAATTTCCGGAACCTGGGTCGAGTACATGCTGGGAAGGCCTCAAGCCAACGTCATATCGCGTCAAGGTAAAGCCATGTACGCTTCTCCGAAAGCCATCTACCGTTCTGGATTTTTCTAGTGTCCTCGGAATCGACACATACTAAGCGAGGTATAAAAGGTGCTGCACGGTTGAGGATGCGTACCAGCAATCGAACACACAAACCTACCAAGCAACAAAAGCGCTACAGTCTAACACTAGCTAACACACACACTACTACCATGTCTCTTACCGACCACTTCCTCCAAGAGTTCCGCCCCTTCTTCCGCGGATTCGACGACCCATTCGCGCGCAGCGGCCGAGCGACCCCATCCTTCTACGCCCCCGCGCGCTCGCTCCTAGAGCACCCATTCTTCAACCGCAACACCAACGCGCAGTCCGGCGTCGACCTGACAGAGGAGGGAGACCACTACATCGTCGAGGCGGAGCTTCCGGGCGTGAAGAAGGAGGACTTGAACGTGACGGTTGGCGACGCCGGGCGGAGCGTGACGATCGAGGGGAAGGTCTTCAGGCGGAACGCTAGCCGGGGTGCGATCGAGGGCGCGCAGAAGCCCGCGATCAAGGAGGCGGGGGAGAAGGCGACTCCTTCCAGCGGTGAGGGTAAGTCGCATGTTGCATCTACGAGCGTTGTCGCAGGCGCTAATAGGGACATTGCAGGAGCGAGTTCTACACCATCGGACGAGCAGACGCAGTCAACGTTCCGATCGTCCTTCACACGCACGGTGTGGCTGCCCCAGCCCGTCGCTGCGAACAAAGTGCAGGCAAAACTCGTCGACGGCATCTTGACCGTCACGATCCCGAAGGCGGAGGAGCCTGCGAGTGTCCGCGTCGCGGTCAACTGAGCGCGACCACCATCCTGACCTCGGTCGACGGAGCGTGGAAAGGATTGACATCAGTGGACTTTGAAGATTTGGGGAGAAAAAAATCAATGTAACATTACCAACTCATTTGTATGAATCTACTCTATTTCCTCTCTCTGAAAAAGACGCAAGCTGTGAGATGTGTGAAGCGGTCGCCAAGAGCTGAAAAGAGAAGAGTTACTGACACCCTGAGATGATGAGAAAGGTTACTGCGAAGGTCAAACTTTCGAGTTCGAGTAGAGTCAAACAGGTGAGCACGCGAGCGACTGCATTCTTTATACCACATGCAAGAGACGTATGGTATCAGCCGCTATTTTTGGTGTAAGCTGTTCCAGAACCATTGTGGACGAGCAGCGCGACGGAGGAGACGCACTGATACGGAGATAACCCGGACATACAGGCTACATTGGCTCAGAAAGGCATCCAATGTTTCTACACAGTAACTGAGGAAAGGCATAAGTAGGCAGAAAGCATTCAAGAACGAGGAGCCTCACCGCGTTTTCGCTCTACCACCCGCTGCAACACCATGTCAACACCGTCGCCGCTCGCCACCATCCCCCTCAACGACGGCACGCAAATACCCTGGATCGCCTTCGGTAGCGGCACCGCACTCCTGAAGGCGGACGTCGTGCCCCTCATACCGCTTGCAATCAAGAACGGTCTCACGCACCTCGACACGGCGCAGATGTACAAGAACGAGGAATCGGTCGGGGAAGGCATCGCACTGGCCGACGTGCCCCGCGAGTCGCTGTACATCACGACGAAGCTTGACGCCGTGAAGGAGGGCTACACCGTCCGGACCCAGCTCGAGGAGTCGCTTCGTAAGCTGCGAGTCTCGTATGTGGACCTCTTTCTGGTGCACACGCCCATACAGCATAAGGACTTGAAGGCCGTGTGGAGGGAGATGGAGGAGGTGCAGAAGGCTGGCTTGACAAAGTCCATTGGCGTGTCGAACTTCAAGGTGGAGCATCTGAAGGAGATTTTGGATGGGGCAAGCGCGGTCCCTGCAGTACATCAGGTCAGTCTTCGTAGGAGAGAAAAATGCACGTCCTCACCAGCCGTATTGCAGATGGAGTATCATCCATATGTCCTCAAGCACGCCGAAGCTGTCCACAGATTCAACAAGGAGCATGGCATCGTGACGGCGTCATACTCGGGCCTAGTACCCGTTACGCGCGCGCCAGAGGGACCTCTTACACCTGTCCTCGAGTCTGTCCGCCAGCGTTTGGAGACGGTCCAGGGAAAGCCCGTGACAGCTGTCCAGGTGCTTATCAAGTGGCTTCTGCAGCAAGACATCGTCTTCGTCACGTACGTGCCATTCAGTTACTGGTCTTCTGAGACAGTTCTTGACGGCCTCGGGACAGGACAACCTCGAAAGAGGCTAGGATACACGAATATCTGGAGGCAGCAGCCCTGCCTCCGCTCTCGCCTGACGAACTCCAGGAGATCGAAAAGACGGGGCACACATTCTTCAAACGCGTCTATGTGAGTGACGATTCCCCTTCTGACATCGATATATGGACTCACATCGACACGGAACGGCAGGGAAAGCGCATTTTCGGCGATGAGTAGGCTGTTCGGGCCGTTGCATAGTGCTGGGAGACATTGTGTAAGAAGGAATCGATGGAAGTATGTATTTGTTTCTCTCTCTCTGACGAGTGTGTCGTGTCTGCTAAGTAGATAGACTGCCTCGGTATACGAGAACATCGTGCAGATCTCATCCTAATGGAAAATGTCGGTCTTGCATGTTTTAAAAGACGCGTGTTTATCAGAGAGGATGCATCTCGTAGAGGCCTGGTTGACGGACGCTATTTCCAAAGTGAGCTGTAGTTCGTCGCGAGTGGAGAAGGGTGCGTACGAAATTCCGGCACATCGCGCTCAAACCATGAGCATGGTTTCCCTATGGAAGAACGACTGATGGTGTCTGTTTAGGAAAGACTAGGGTCTCCCGAGATATCCTTGGCCAATGTTGCCTATAATGCATGCTCCAGTCGCCTGAGTCCTGAGTCCTGACTGCGCTGAACTAGCTGAACTGGACAAGTAGGCGAGTTATATCTGCTTGGACAGCAATCTCGCGGTGTTCAGTGCCGACTGCTCTTACGAGAGCGACTGAGACAGAAACAGCAACAGGTGCAAGACAAGCAATGTTGAAAGCAGGATGACATTGAAAACAAGCAAGTGTGTATTGCAGCAGGAAGGCCGCCACAAATTCAAAGTCGCCACAGATATCCGGCTTCCGAAGCCGAACGCCTCTTCACTGTCGCCGACGACGACGACGCACCATCACACGATGAGCACGACATCGCCACCTCTAAATCCCCATCTTTCCTACCCATCCATAGACTCTGCCGCCGCAGGTCCCTCATCTCTCCCCGCCGTAGCTCCTGCTAATTCCGCTGCACGTCCCCTCCTCAAAGACAGGCTCTATGTCGGCAACCTCCACCCCACCGTCGACGAGTGCGTCTTTGTTCATTCACCTGTGCTGTATGAAGACAAGGGAGCTGACATGGTGGTATGGACACTAGATACACCTTGCTCCAGATATTCTCAAAGTTCGGCAAAGTCATAAAACTTGACTTTCTTTTCCACAAGGCGGGGCCCATGCGCGGGCGTCCGCGCGGGTACGCGTTCTTGGAGTATGCAGAACAAGCCGTACGTCTTTCTCCCCCCTTACATCTTTACATGCCCACCCCCACCCGTTCCTATGTCATTTCGTACCTACACACTCCTATCACTCGGTATCCAACATGTGCTCACCATCTATTTGTTTTCCCCATCATGTCCGCATGCTATCCGCCTCCGGACAGTCCCCCCAGGGCATATCCACCACCTTATTCCCCTGCACCTGGCCAATGCAGTAGCTGTAGCTGACCACGAACACCACTTAGGACGCGCACCGCGCGCTCTCCGCCGCCAACGACAAGCTCCTCCGCGGGCGCAAGCTCGTCGTCACCTTCGCGCACCAGGCGCCGCCCGACCCCATCCTATCAACATCATCCTCCTCTGCGCACGGCCACCGCCGGCCCGTCACAGAAGCGGGCCGGCCGACGACACTCAGCCTCCTCAAGGGCGGGCGTCCGCATGGACAGGGGTACGTTGCCATTTAACTGTTTGACTTGGAGTGGATTGAATTGAAGATGCTGATGGGTGGGCTGGTAGGGTGAAGAAGACGGACGACAAGATCGCGATGATGGAGGCGAAGCTGCGGCAGATGGAGGCGCAGTCGCAGGCGCAGTCGCTGCCGTCGCACCACACCCTCCCCGCGCGCCCGCCGCCTACCCTGCCGCATCCGCCGCAACCGCAATCACAATCGCAATCTACCCCCTCTCACTCCGGAGGAGATGCAAATCGTGGTTTGAAGAGGAAGGCAAGGGAGAAGGCCCCGCTGCCCTCGCTACCACTCGCTCGCCCGAAGGCGCCTACGTTCGGGCCGCAGGGCGCGCATGGGCATGGGAAGGATGTTAAGGAGGGAAAGGATGGGAAGGGGACTGGGTTGGCGGGTGTAAGGATAGGAATACGAAAGGATAGGGATAAGGGAAAACCTGAGCCTACCGCGAGTCCTGCGCCGTCGCCTCAGGTAGCCTGAATGTAGCATGTATATTGGGATTTATATCTTTCATCGTTGTTCTTTAGCGCGAGCGGCGTCCCACCCTCATCCCCTGGCCGTGATCTCGTACTTGAGCTCAGCAGGATTCAGAGTGAAGCGATTTGCGCCGATTCATACAATGTGTCGTGCGTGGTTTCATGATTTCATAGTAACATGTATGCATACAAAAACCATGTATGGCAAGGAAAAGAGACGAAATAACCGGGGAAGCCGCAATCAAACGACTGTACCAGCATTCGAGGCGATACGCGGCCACAGATCCGCCTGGAGGGTAAATCAGCATCAGTGTCTACAAAAGCAGCTACAAAAGAGAGGGGGACGTACGCATTCCTTTGCTACGGGCCCAGTGATCGCAGATCCCTTCATCTCACCCTTGGGGTTGACGATGACACCGGCGTTGTCCTGCGAGGCTGTCAGTATCCTCAAAGATTGGGTAGGAAAAAGGGAAACGCACCTCAAAGTAGAGGAATACACCGTCCCGCCGGCGCCAGGCTTTGCGTTGGCGAACAACGACTGCGGGCATGGCTGTGGGAGGGTGTACACATTAGTTTCGGGTACATAAAATAGCAATTTTAATGAAGAAAGTGCGAGAGCACTGCATAGTCTATTCCGACTCTCCGATATCGTCCCACATCCACTCCATCCTTTATCACCTAAAGCACTATCCACCACAACCCAGAAATCTAGACAAAAAGAAACTCACTCTTCTTCCTGAGTTCAGGCTTTCCCTTCTTTACACTGCACACGACCATGTCACCGACACCGGCATCGGGGAGCCTGTTCAGGTGGGATCCGAAACCGTAGGGCTCGATGATGAAGAGCGACTTGGCGCCGCTGTTGTCTGCGCAATTCAGCACTGCGCCTACGGGCAGACCGAGAGTCAGGCGGAATTTGTTGCCAGAGGCTCCGACTAGTTGGGCGGCGTATCATCGTTTCGAGAACACATTGAGTTTAGGCGATATGTGGGATATAGCGAGATCGAATGGTCGGGTAGAGTGCATGCAAAGGTGCATTATCGGGTACAACCAAGATACATAGAAGAGAAATTCAAGGGCACCGTCAGTACAGGTTTCAGGTGCATATGAGTGGGCGACGTACCGCGTGTCTTGGCCATTTTTGAGGGAGAAAGGTGTTCGTACGGTCTTGCGGATGTCTACTCGCGATAATTCGACGAGCGACGATGGGCTCGGTGCGTGGGAATATATCCCGGTGGTGCTGTATAGGACCAATTCACGCGAGCCACGAGGTCCACGTGGTGGCCGTCGCGCGGCGCGACCTGGCGCGACTTTTGATCTTACCATGACTTGCACGGCTGCGACGACGAGAACAGCGACGAAGTTATATCTTGAATAGATATACCTCTCAATACTGTATGGATTTTATTACAGCGACTCTCTGGGCTTAAAAGCACTTGAGTAACTATTTTAGCAGGATTTCAACCCGTCGCATTTGACAGTGTCGCGACTTTGAGCTCCCACAGGACTCGATTATCACAGCACATCATTATAAGGCTCTGTACACTATATTCCATCGCTGAAGCCATGTTCCATTCGCCTCGTGAGTAAGTACACGGACTATCTCAGGGTTAAGCCAGAAAACTGGTAGCGCTCGCTTGAAGCGCTCACCAGCACCGCTGAAATTCTCTGATTCATTGGATCGTAGGTTCAATACGAAATTTTAGTGTCTCTCCTCGAGCATTCTCAGACGGGGACTACCTTGCGCGCCTAAGCATCGACGTCCAGACGCCGTCTTGAGCGCCAGGCCGTCGCGACGCGCACACCTCATCCCCGTTGTGAGAAAATGTCTGTGAAATCGATCGCTGGGACGCCCTTGGACGCAATAAGAATTCCAGGACATGTATCCACTCGTCGCCCGACGAACACCCGCTCCGGAGCATCCACGAGTCGCGCTCGCACCTGCTCCGCCGACGACGCCATTTCCCCTCGGACGACCAGGCCGCGCGACGACAGGCTCGCGTACATATCTTTGCTGAGGCACCCGCCCGCCCAACGGGCCCCCTCCGCCTTTCTTGGAACTTCCCTCGACCCGAGGACATCGCGGCAGGATAGTTGTGGGTGCGCGTGTATCTATTCTGGATTATCACGCACCATCGGGCTCCGCAGGCTGATGGGATTTCCTGGGCGGCAATGTGCATATACAGTTATCTCGCCCCATGGCTGGCTGTCTTCCCTTTGTGCCCGTCGTCGTCGCAATCTATGTATCAGTACGCACTCAGGCTCAATAATCATGTGTGATTATCGATTGTTCCATCAAGCATCGGCTTGCTTTGTTCCCGTAGCGCCAGTACTGCAAGCTTTTCTTCCACGATCAGTACGGCAGGCCCGGGCGCTCAGACGTTTTTTGAAATGTGACCCAGAAAGAAAGATGCAATTGAGAGAATTTGAAAGTACGAAGCGATGTTCCAATGGGTTCCGGTAAGGGTATAGTAATGAAATGCGCGATAGCGAGTAGAACGAAGTGTCAGACAAAAGTACTTGATCAGAAGAGCAACTGGTAAACGGCAGAATGGCCAGAAAGGGCAGAAAGGGCAGAAGGCGAAGAGCAGTCGAACGAGATAACAAGATGCATGGAGAGGATGCGATGCAGGAGTGAGATATAGATGAGATCGATGCGCATATGGGTGGGTGGTGTACAACAAGAGGAAGCGTCGTGGATGTGATCGTGATCTCGAGGGAACGAGAGATGCTTGAAGTGTTACAGCAGAGAAAGGTGAAAGAGTACAGGGGGACGAGGGAAACGAGGGTATGATGAGGGGAACGAGGAGAACGAGGAGGGTGTTATTTGCGGCGATCTTTAGGCGAGGACGATTCGCCCGCATCCTCCGCCTCCTCCTCCTTCTCGTCTTCCGGCTCAGGATACCAAGATGGCAATGTGTTGTCCCTCTTCGACGGCTTGTACTTCAACACGCGGTGCGAGTCCTTGTAGTGCCTAATCAGCTCGTCCGCGCGCGAGTACACCACCAGGCAAGATTTCGATGCATGATGGCAGTACCACAGCTTCGACGGATCGCCGCAGCTCCTGCTCGTCTTCAGATGCCGCCCTCGGTCGTGCGCGCGTGTAAAACCCATTGGGCAATGGGGGCAGATGAACGGTTTCGGCTTGTCGTCGGAAGACGTCGCCCTGCGAGAGGCCTTGACAGAGCCGCTAGTACTACTGATAGCTCTGCCTTTCGGCGCGGAGCGGGTGCCTGCGTTCGTGGACCGCTTGCGCTTCGAGCCACTCGGCTTGTACTCGTCTTCGTCGTCGTCGTCTCCATCCTCGTCCGACCCGTCGTAGTCGGCATCGCTATCCGAGGGCGGCGGCTTCCGCGCTGAGGCAGCCCCAGGGCTCCCAGGGTCAGACGAAGTCCGCCGCGCCTTGGTATTGCGCGCAGTGAGGTGGCTGAGATCGAAGTCGTCGTCTTTCGGCGCGGGCTTGGGATTCGATTCCTTTGGAGCAGAGGGCGCTTGGCGCTTGGTGCGCCTGCCCTTGGGTCGAGCTTTTGAAGATGATCCGGTACGACTGATCCTTGCCGTCTGTCTACGCCGAACGGTCTCTCCCATCTTCCGCTGCGTTTGAGCGGATGCCGAGTCTCCCATGGTCATGGGAAACCTCATTCCCTGAGGCAGTGGCTCAGAGACGGGCGAGTTGAATGAGAATGGAGATTCCGAGCCAGGACGAGAGGAGGGCGGGGAGCATGGCAGCGACGAGACGATGTCACCGGAAGAATCGCGTCGCAGTGTAGCGGACGACTGCGTGAGGTCATCCTCATCTTCGAGCTGCGAGGTGAAACGGAAGCGGGGGATAAGCGGCCTGTCGACGACAGGGGGAGCGTCCTCGACGTCGTCCATCTCAACATCTGAGTCGTCGGTGAGCTCAGACTCCTGTGGCGGAGGCGGAGATATGTCGGAAAGTGATATACACTGTACACTGAGCTCAGAAGGCGAGCAGTCCCTGCCGGGGTAGTGAATGAGCTGGGAGGAGCGCGATGAATAGTCACGGGTGAGTAAATCGAACCAAGGAGACGTAGAGAACACAGATGACGAAGACCAAGGGGAGGGCTCCACCCTAATATCCACCCGCTGATCGGGGAGGGGGATTTCATATGGAGAGGAGGGCGTGGGCGATGAAAGCGAGATGGAGGGGTTTGTAGACGATGAGGATGAGCTCGAAGATGTGAATGGCGATAGCTCAAACTCATCCATGCGCCTGGTTGCATCGTAAGGCTATAGAAATTCCCGTGATTAGTATAGAACCAGTCGAGGGGGAAATGGCCCTCACCCAGGGACGATAGCAATCTTCCCCAGGGTCTGCGGCAGAGAAATCATGCGTTGGAATAGCACTGTATGCCACTTTTCAGTTAAAGAAACGCGCCGAGGACGATAAGAAGCTCACTCGAAAAGGGCAGAGTACAAACCAAGCTCTGGAAGATCGGGGTGCGATGCCTTGCCGTAAGACGATTGAATTTCTTCATTCGTCTTCATGTCGTCGAAGTACCTGCGTAGATTGTGTTAGATGAGGACGTGTCCCCATGAGACAACACGCGACTCACTCGTCGATGACGCCGGGCTGTACTCTATCCGGCCTCGGAGAGTCGGGGTACAGTGGAGAGATGGAGTTTGGATCCATCGAGCGAGCAAAAGGAGATACGGGGGCGGGACCGATGGGCTACGATGGGCAGGACTGGGTGGGAGAGGTGGCAATGGGGTATCGTCGGGACGTGGGGCGTGGGACGAGGGGCAGGATCTATCTACGAAGGATGCTTTTATTCTTGAGGGAGTATAAGTCTGTTGACTTCAGTAGGTCCAACATGCAGTTGGCGTGCACTCTGCCTCCTTCGCGTTGTACACGCGAATAAGGGAGACACCGGTTGATCGAAGACTTACCTTCTTTTTGTGGGCCCGCGAGCCTTGGGCGTTTAGCGCCGGCGTCTTGACTCCAGCCTCATAATGAAGAACACCTTGTTTTCGGGACCAGAAACAAAACGAGGCAAAGATCTAGCTCTGCCACTCGTGGAGAACACGCTGATGATGCGCAAAAACACCCTGCAGCGATGGGACTCAGTGACCTCTGATGCCCTGAGCGATAACAAGACCACGCACCTGTCAGGCGGGGGATACGCAATCACGTCGGATCTACATGATTAAGGGGACAAGCAAGGTTCACAAAGCACCGCATCCCCAGAGGCCGGTTAACTCGTGGCAGAAGGCGTGGGCGCTGGCAATAACTTTGCCAAAATAACAGCTGGGCAGTGTCAGAGAGTGCAGCCGCCAGCAAGCAAGTACATGTGTATCAGAAAGTTCCTATAGTGCGTTCTATGAATCCAGAGGGCCTCTGAATCGGTTTGTACAAGTGCAAGTGCTATCGGAGCACCGGCGAGCTCACGGATCGATGGTGGACCCACCAACGCAACCTGCGACAAACAATTCCTTTCTGTCAGCGGACAGACAAAAGCGCGAGAACTCACTGTAAAAAGATAACCACACGGTGCGATACCTTTATATCCCTCATTGCAGAGCGCCCAAGCCTTGACATACCTGCTGTGAGGCGTCTTGTAATTTTTTTATGTTTTTTTTGAAGAGCAACATATGAACAACACAACCCCGATTTGGACTTTTTGGTGCTTCTAAAACCCAGAAAATCAATGCACGTGACCGAAACGCCAGAGGCGTTATCCGATTTGGCCGAGTCGCCGCGTCCCAATATGGTCATAAACCTTGGACATCCACAGAAAAACCTTCCTTCAAGGCCCCAAAGTCGAAACACCGTTCGTTCGTGCGCTGCACACGCACGTACCCTCTGATGGAGTTCTTTTTTCTTTGCTTTCTTTGCTTTCTTTGCTAGACTCGGCCCGGCACTGGTTTCTCAGCACTTGACCTACTAGCGGCGGTCATCGCCCAACGTCCGTACCCCGAAATGTACAAAAACGCGTTTGCCGAAGTGCGCCCCCATGAGCCTGGAGGCGCTGATTCTTTGATTCTCTAAACTTCTGTAGCCTTATCTGGCCACGGCGTGTTTCCGCAGCCCTCTGAACAAGTGCAACATCTCATCTTAGTCTCGCGTTTAGCCGCTACTATCTGCATGAGCGTCAGGAACGGAACATGTGTTATGGAGCCTCGGGACTCATCTAAATACTATAGGGGCTACATCGACCACTGGCCGTACTCGTGGACGTTTTTGCTTTAAAAGGCCTTGGAAGTCGAGCCTGAGAGCCTTCCGAGAGGCACTTTCCAAGCCTACGTACACACCCGCACGACAATTGCCGAGTTCTCGAGAATGGAACGCATTACAGCACCTCCATTAATCACAGGATCATTTGTCTGCTGAACAGAGATGATATATACACAGGATCCACGACGATACACGAATTTACGGCTACAATAATAGCCCTGGCAGTAAAGGCGCTACAGGGTGAAGGGTATTAGGAAACGGCTGCAAGTAAGATTGCGGTATCGATAGCAGGCAAAAAGACGAACGGTGGGAGTACGAAAGTCGAAGACGAAGGGGTAATAGTAGGAGACCGAAAGATCACTAGCACAGCAATGAAAATGTACGAAGACGATAAGACATGCATGGAACAAAACACCGCACACATATCATTATATCTAAGGAATCTGCAGGAGTAAACAATCAGGGTCTGTCGTTTTCAGTGCCAAACAACCAGGTAGACACACCGAAATCACGAGCGGCTAGGGCGTCGTTTCCTCCGGATGGCTTTCATGGGCTGTGGAGGTTTGGGCCCGGAAGGTTTCGCCCTCGTCTTGCGAACCTTCTTCGGAAGAGCTGGGTTCTTCTTGCAGGTCTCCTGCTCATGCCGAAGACGAGCGTCGGGGCGCGCCAAAATCTTCGCGCAGAAGCGGCAGTATTTCCGGAATCCATCGCGCTTCTCCTCGTATATCTGCGCTTTGCCCCGGTTGTCGTGGACAGTGGCGACGTGGCGCTTGACGTCGGTGTCCCGACTGAAGGTCTCGCGACAGCCAGCGTGGCTGCAGGGCCATCGTGGCGTGTCATGTTTCAAAGAGACCCTGGCACGTTTCTTGCGTGGCCGCGAGTCGGATTCGTAGGCATCGTCGGTGAAGTCACTGTCGTCCTCGTAATCAGAGAAGTCGAACGATCGTTTGGCGCGAGCTGTGGGAGGAGACACCGCTATCCTGGATGACCTCCTGGGAGCGGATAGCTCACTGACTGCGACGAGCGGCGATGCGTAAGGGGATGCCACTTCAGACTTGACGTCCGCGGGTGCAGGTCGGACAGGCTTCGGAGGCGGAGTGGCTGGCCGAGGAGGGGAAGAAGTGGTGAGAGGGGAGGATGCATCTGCAGCGGGCCCGTTTTCGGTTGGAGCAGCAGAGACGGTAGCATCTGCGGAGGTGCCGACATTCCCCACAGCAGTTGTGTCGGGCGAGTCGACAAGTGTCGCACGTGGTTTGCGAGACAGCAGAGACGGCGAAAGTGCACGGCAAAGCTCCGAGGGCGTCGCCGTATGAGAAGGTAAAGGTGTGACGGTCGACGCTACGGAGGACGTGAACGCAGAGAAGGGGGTTTGTTCCTATGAACGATACATAGAATTCAGCCGCAGCGTTTTGGTAATGGCGTTGAATGAAGCTTACATCGGTGTCAACAAGCCCATCTCCTGGCGTCCACGCAGTGTCTAGGCGAGGGAATACGTATCCGGAGAAGTCGATGACCCCCCGATCGTAATTCGACCCCGTGTAAAGGATGGCCATTGTTTCGTGAAAAGCCTGCTCAAAGGACGCTATGCCGCAGCCTTGATCGTGCTCAAAGCCCAAGGACGGCAGCATGCCTTCAGTAGGATCGCTGTGAAAGCACGCGAGGTAAGTAACCGGGTGTAAGTTGGTGAGAAGTCGACGGGAGAACCACGAACCAAGAAGAGGCCGCGTTAAAATCGAACAGGTCGTCCATGTCGAGTGAAGATGGGTTGACAGCGAACAGAGACATGGGTGAGTATAAATGAATTCGTGCGCGTTTGCGAAAACAAGGCAGCCATGGTGTGGTTTATAAGGTCGAGGAACTCTTTTGTGTTGCCTTATCCAACCGCCCGCTGTGTTGAGTTGTATGACTTTGTGGGCGCATAGGCACATGGGCGAATAAGACCTGAGAATTCACCGTTTCTTCGACTCGGAACCCGCCGATGAAGATAGATCGATGGATACATCATACTGCTTTTCGATCTTCAGGAGTCTCGAGGACTGCCACCCCATTTATCGCCCAGGCGATGCCACCGACAAGCAGCTTCAAAACGAAATGGCATTTTCGTTCAATTTTCATCCATTAAGCAAACGTCATATCGGGGGCTAAAGTAACGTACCAAAATTAAACAGGTAATCAGATCTGTGCTCTTCTAAGATCATGCATGGTTCTCGCATCTCTCTGGGCAGAAGTACTTACGGCCAACAGCCACCGTACGGTGCCCCGGCTATTTGACGACGACTGTAGAATACAATAACTTCCAAGGCGCAGTTACGGATTTGCTTGAGAAGTTGCTATTCTCTCTGTGATGTCTGTTAGAAGACGACTCTGACAAGGACAATAGAAACAGCTCTCACGATGGCTCTCGTCAGGGGAATAGGCGCGCGTGTGATATGTGAGACGCGAGCGGGGACAGCGCACGTATAGCCGACATGTCCAAATCGGAAACGCCGTAGACCACAGGGCTGGCCGACGACTCTCGATATGGGCAAAGTCGCAGCGCGGTATCCTCGTGCCAAGCGCTGGCAAAATATCCATCTAGAACGTGTTGAAGTCGATGTCAGGGATCCAGAGATTATTTCGTGTTGTTGTTCTTTCGGGGCGATGGCATCTGCTTACCAATGGGGCGCCTCGATCCGATGAGAACGATTAGCCCAGTACAGGAAATGTTCGCCGGAAATGGTTCTCGAGGAAGGCATACCATACCCCAATGAATGGCAAAGCGGATCCGGCCGAAAGTATGCGGTTGGAGAGTTTTAGTGATGCGTACAGCGTCTATCAGCACCATGAGTTGACCGAAGTGAAGTCCTCTGTTTTCCCTTCCATCGAGAATTGCCCTATTGGAAACGCCGTCGGCCCCATGGATCAGTTTACGAGATGGGTAAGATGTACGGAGCACCAGCACTATAAATCGATATTTAATGCACGCACACGAGTGATCACGATGATAAATGCTCACGCAATGGGGCAAGATTGCTACTTTTCCGGGCCTGTGACCGTCAGATTCGTGGTCGGAGGGGGACTCTGGGGGGGCATCCACTGCTTCTCCTCGGAATTCGGTGTGCGGCCCTCACTTCGCAGCCGAAGGTCGTAGTTTCTCCGCTGACCCTTGATGTCTGACATCAGGTGGACAGCTGTATCTTAGTGCGGTCGCTTCAAATTTACAAAGGTTGTCATGATTTACCTAGGGGTGACTCGAAGGTCGCCAGGCGCCGAGACTAGACCTGCCGCCCGTTCTTATCAACGGCGTTTTGAATATGGCAAGTCGAATGTGGTAATCAGTGTACCCAACCTCCTGGCTGACTTCGTTGGACAGCCCTAGGACAGCCTCGACGAAGACCCTGGCATTCTATCCAGCTGTAGGGCGAGGCACGCAGTACACGTTTTTGCCTATAATCATGCAGTGTGTAAAGCAGCCCAGGCTCCAGCAGCGAATTATCATTGCTTAGCCACTGCCACTTCATCGATGCACAGGGTCTGGCGCGATACTAGAGTTCGAAAGTTAGAGCGCAGTGGGAATTCGAAACCGATCAGAACTTACGGTTGAAAGGATCCTATAACTCGCGGAAACAGAACGAGAAACAGCGTATCCGTGAGCGAGACACAGGTCGGCAACAAACGTAGCAGCACGGGGGGACTTGATAGGCGCGCTCGTGGTCGACTGTGGGAGCTATTCTGGGGGCATTTGACGGCAGTCGCAATTCCGAGGCTGCACGAAACCTCGAGAAAGATGCGCTCGCCGACGGACGGTCCCCCCTGTTCGAGGGCGCTGACCCTGAGATCACCGAGGGACATGTTGTTCTTGAGTCAACTACGCCTCGGAATTCAGGTTCGCGAGGCGTTTCTAATGATGGCTCTTGTTTCGAAAGAGGCAGCACGGGTCCGAGCAACAGGCCGCGACGACCTAGTTTCAAGTTCGTCGACATGTCGGTAGTCGTTCAACGGCATGAACAAACGCGCCACTTCATTCGGCAAGCTGAAGGACGAAGGGCGGTCACGTCGAAACGCAGACATCTCTAGCGTCGGTACTGCGTCGCTATGGCTGAGAATAGGCATTGAAGTCTCTGCCTCCTTCGAAACGTAGCGTCGTCTGTTGAGTTCTCCGCGGATGGTTAGCGGGTGCTCACTGAGGTACTTCGAGGAGGTCTACCCTTCAATCGATCAAGTTTAAGTGTGTCGGCACGTCGGCGCATTAGCTGATAGGTCGATTCCTGGTGAGCGGTACACGCTGAAGCTAGCTCAATCGGTAGCGATAGGCGTATGGCTTGCGCACCGTCGACCATTCAGAAGTAGCGCAGTGCCATCGGAGAGGAAATTTGAAGCTTCAAGTTGAAGGGTTGAACGACTGAGCGGCGGCGGCATCGAAACACGTGGCGCATCAGTGGCGCGAGGCGGGATCAAAATATTCAGGACGGAGGCGGAACGCCGCCTCATGTCGGTCATAAATTCTCGGTTATTCACAAGAACAATAAAGAGTGGGAAGGGCTTGGTTCATACGGGGGACGGGTCCGGTAGAGAGTCAGAGCTCATAAAATTCGAGACTAGCCATGGGTCGTCGGGACGTTTGACTACGAAGTAAATACGGCGAAGAGGTATAGTCAATCGGTGAAGACCAGACGAAAAGGTCAGCGAGTGTCCTAATCGTCGAGGCATGCCCAGAAACCAGGTGAAGACAGGTCCTAGTGGTGTTTCAACGGCCATATTCGCAGACATAGATATATATCGAAAAACGGGGGTTCAAACTCGTACCTGGCATAAAAATGCGCTAGTCAATGAGAGGGAGCGAGGACTCGGAAATCCTGCCACCAAAGTATTAGCGCAGCAATGTCGGCACGCCGTACCGTAGTAATTACCGAGCTATATGATCCAGGGCGTGAGCAGCGAGCGCATGAGCCGGGTGACGGCATAAAATCGCACCCGGCCATTTTCCATGCGGTGACAACACATGATATAGATTCTAGGGAAAATCTAAGGGGAAGGAAGCGTAAGTGTAAAGATCAAAGAGGAGCAGAACCAGCCTACGAGGAACAGAAACACCAGAAACACCAACTCACGCACGAGTAACATTATTCCGCATCAGCGCTCAGGCCGTAAGTCACAGGTGCACTACGGATGCGACCAGCGGCATTACACGAAAGAGCTTGGGCGCAAATCCTAGGGAGTTCCAACAATCGATTGAATGATACCCGAGATTTTGCAAAGCTTGTGTAGTGTGGCGTACCTTTGGCGTATTCAAGGCCGCTCTGTAGCAATAGACGCGTCGCCGCGGCCCGAGAGAAGAGAGGAAAGTGTAGGCAGTGCGCCGCCCGAAAAGTAGACAACGAATGCACATTGCAGTGTCCCAAGGTCAACCGAGGGAATGCCTAAGGGTGTGACGTCGTCGTCCGAGCCTAGAGAGCGTTCCCTATGCGAGCGACGTAGAGCTGGAACGATGGGAGAATGCGTTGTCAATTTGAACATCCCAGACGGCATGGCAGTAGGATCCATAAACATGTCCTCGGAATGATTGCAGCAGTCGAAGTGGAGGGTGTGCACACGAAGACCAGCCTGATGGGCATGTGCCATGGTGAGCCTATGCGATCCAGGATACACATAGGTCAACATGTAGCCCACCGTGAAAGGAACGGAAGCGCTTATTCCACCGACAGAAAGTCCCAAAGCCTCGCCATGACTCCGAGGGATGCCTTCCGCAAAATGAAACCACATCGACATCGATGGCAGCTAGGACAAAGTAAGAGCGCCAGAGTCCCTGTATCGATAGTACGCTGATGGTGGCGGTCGGTTACACGTTCTTCTTCGCACTTGCATGGGATCCATGTCGACGGAGTTCCGTCTTGTGATGAGATCTATGAGGTGGATCAGTCGGCCATAAAAAACGAGGATATCATTTGGCAAGGTCTCTGTCCAGGACTTACCATTCTATGAAGCGTTCTACGCTGTATGCACTCCTGGGCGTTCTGCAACACACCAATAGTCTTTTGTAAAGGGGTAGCTGGCTGCTCCGTTCTCCCGAGCATTTCAGGAAGTGTGTCGTCCAAGGATAGTCGCCAGAGGAGGCAGCTAGATAACAAAGACTGACTGGCAAACGTCCTCCGCCTATGGTGAAGGACACGACGAGCTGGGTGCCGCGAGAATGTCGAAGACACATCTTCAGCAGTAGCCACTACAGTATAGCCAGTCAATCTCACCGACACCGTACGCCGCCGCGCAGTCGCTCTCTCGCCCGCGGAAACACCCGGCCCATCCACTCTCTCAGATGATCGATAATCATTGTGGCGGTCGGTCCTCGGGTGCATATCTCCATCTCAAAACGCTAGCTTCAAGTGTATGGAGCACCTGAATCAAATCGCGCACGAGCAGTAATGCTGCGTTATTGTCTCTGCACAGCGAAGCAGATGGGTGATGAGTGCTAGTGGGAGAGCACAAGCAGAGACTCCGCTTGTTTGCGCCTGAGGGCGCGCACTGATACTTGAACTGATACTTGAACTGATACTTGAAGCAGATTTTGAGTTTGATGGGCAAGTTCTACTCGTCGGCGGGAGAGGGGGGGAATGGAGGTTTCATTCCACAATAGTAATCCACAAGGGGCGGCTATGCACTACTCTGTCACACGCAAGAGGTAAAGTGAGGACAAGAGCAGAAAACAATCGGCTACATCAAATGCTTACCGGAACTTGGAAGGGCGCAAGGGACGTGGTCGTGGCTTTCCTCATCCGACGCGCCGATGCACACCGCAGAGCCACAAGTGTGGCGCCGAGGTCTCCCGTGATTCCCATTGAGGCACTGAAGCCATGACTAGGACCTGTACGTGTAAACCGCAGACACCTAACCAGAAACCGTACGCGGCTTCGTACACGCACTACGACCGCCGCCGTCCAATGCGGGGGTCATCACCTTCACCGGTCCCCGTACAGCTCGCAGAGCTCGCGCCCTCACAATTCGCGGCGCCCGCAGCACCCTTCATACCGCCGCCGCCGCCAAGGCCAATGAGCCCCGCCCACACGCTCTCATGCGGCGCCGGGCAGATCGAGTCCACCGTGTGCAGCGTGATGCGGCCTGTAACCGGGGACAAGGTGTACGTCGAGTTCCTGGGCGGACACCAGAATCATGATAGTACTTGAGAGGATGGTGCCAGTGAGCAGCCAGAGCGCACTCACACATCCCACTCGCCTTCCTTCCTGCTCACGCGCGAGAACCCGTGTACGGTGAGTGCCACAAACACGCGTTTTTCTTTCCTCGTGCCGTCTCCTTTGGGCGCACTAGCGTCATTCGGTGGGTCGAGGTTGAGGCCTCCCCCGTCGGGATCAGGCCCGCCTCCGCTGCGCACGACGACCTTACGCACGGAGACGCGGAGGCTGCCGTACAGGGCGGCAAGGGTGTAGCGCACGAAGACGGCGGAGGCCGCGTAGAGGGGGAGGCCTGCATAAGTGGTCGGTAGGAGGAAGAATCACGTTTTAAAACAGAAGGAATAGCATGATTTCGAAAGCCGCTATGCTTTGCAAGAAATAAACGCGGCCCTTACCTTCGATTTTTAAGCTGCGCGGAAAGGGCGGCGGCAGCGCAAGCGGCGGGGTGTACACCAGCCGAATGTTTGTGTCGTAGATACGTTCCTCGTCCGCATCTGTCGTAGACGCTGAGATGGTCTGGTCATTCACATACGAATATTTCTGAAGAAGGATTATCGCTCGTACGTTGCGCGTGAGTCGCTTCAGATGGGGATGAATGTGCATGAGCACTCGAAGAAGTCGGTGCGGCGCCAACAAGACCTGTGTGAAAGAATGTAGGCAGCGTCTCTCGGAGAATATCAATGGCACGGCCTGCGGGTGAGTGTCGCATATAGGCGGATAATTAGGTATGTTAGACCGCATCAATTACAGTGGGCAGACCTAGGCAACACGCACCAGTCCGTAGCTCCCACTCGCGGTCGCTAATTTCCTGGCAAGAACCACGCGTCGAGGACGAATACGGGCGCGTGCTACTCTCGCCTTTCGAGTAGCACACTCGTTTGCGCGGAGGCAACGTCGGAAAAGAAGACTGCCAGAGCTGAGAGTACCGGCACGTCGCAGCAGACCGGGTGTAGCAGTACGTTAACAAAGTTATCGACTGAGAGCTTGAACGTGCGTGCGTAGACGGTGCGGCGCTCAAGTGCAAGCATGCGACTCTGGGTCGAGAGGCCTCCGCGATGAGCCGTGGGTTCATCGGAGGTCGCTGGCAGGTTTACAACAACTGGTAAACGGGTTCGGTATCTCTGCGCGAAATGTGCGTTTGCTCACAGGTGTGGCGTACTTACACGGCGTTGGCTTTGCTGGTGAAAGTCGGAAGTCGAGGAGCAAACGGCGGAAGGATGAGTTAGGGGCTATTTCATTCACAGCAGGAACATGCCGAGTGCAGGACGTCGACGTCGAGCTCGATGGCCGGCAGTACAACGCACGAACGGTGGCTTGCTAGCAAAAAAGACAACGGTGGAACGGTAGAATTGCTATCGTAGCCTTGTTCAAGTCTCTGAACAGGTGTTCGAGGGACGGTGACCGTGGAACAGACATACGACGTCGTGGCTTGCGAAACGAACACTTTCCAGGTGCTTTCCAGTGCAACATCTCTCGAAACCCGACGGTAAAAAAGCGTCGTGTCAATTCTGCCCGCTACAACACAGTGACCGGTAGAGTCAATTCCACATGTAACCAAGTATGTAACCAAGCCGTCAACAGCTAATCTGCCTGCAAGCCAACGTATCCAAGGGAAGGGGTATAGTATAGTATTGCAAGGGGTAACCGAGCATTGCGGGGAATAGCCAAGCATTGTGGGGGGTAACGGAGCTTAGAGCTCGTCGCAATAGGGGAGGTCCTCGTCGGCGGTCGCGGACGGCTGCGCGGGGGCGGCGGTCGTGGGGACGGTGGAGCCGGGGAGGGCCATGCCCTTGGGGAGAGCCGGGACCTGCACTTGCTTCGCCGTGCACAGCACCTGAACAGAGGAAACATCAGTCAGTACAGAGCGCAGCGGGACGACTCAGAACGGAACAACGCACCTCGCCGACGTAGAGGTTCGAGCAGTCCTGGTTGATCTGCGGGTTGTTCTGGGTGAGGAGAGTGCTATTGATGCCCGCGAGCTGGGTGATGCCCGGGCAGTCGTCGTCGGGCTTCACGACGTAGGTCGTGGAGCAGTCCTGGTTGGCCCAGCCGAGGCAGATCGAGTTGCCCGGGGTGAGGTTGCCGCACGCGCTGTCGACGCTCGGGTAGTTGACGACCGCGAGCTGGTATCTGCGGGTCCGTTAGTGTGAGGGCGCGGCGGGTTCTGCGGGCGGGAAAGGACGTACGTGGAGACGTTCTTGGCGGCGGAGATGGAGTCGCAGATATCGCCCTCCTTCACCGTGTACGTGCGCGCGCAGTCAGCGGCAGATGCGACTGGAGGGGGACGAAAATATGAACATCAGCTCGTCGTTACAAGGTCAAATTGAATTTCAACGCACACTGTGCGACGAAGGGAAGAGCGACGAGCGCGGCGGTGACGGCGTGTGCGAACATGATCTCAAGCTAAGACGAGTGCGGCGGGTTGGACTAGGAAGTGAGGAAAAGACAGTGGGTGTGCGGAACGAGCGTCTTGCACTGTGTTGGCTGAGAGGAAAATGTGGATGGGTAACGATGAGACGATGGCGAGTATTTGAGGCCGCGAGGAAGGTACCAGGACCCATGATTATAGGGGGGTATGCCTGATCGCAATCCGGACAAATTTTTGAGATTTTTTGGCCTCAGCCTGATCCAAATCCGGACAAAAGATGCCAAATTCCGAACCTGGCCTGATCTTTTGTCCAGACAAAAAATTCCCTGGATGAGCACGCCTGAGGCAAAATCCGGACATAATTTTGGTGGCTGAGCCGGACCTATGAAGCCACCCTCACCCAACCTCGCCCGAGAGATTTTGCAGCTCATATGCAAAGGCCAAGGGTTCAATTTGTACTTTGCGCAGCTTTTTGGCGTGATTTATGACCGCGGCGCCCTCGCAGAGGGCGTGGAGATTTTTTTCGCCTTTTTCGGCAATTTTTAGATTTTGAGAGGCCTAATCCAGGATCCGGACAAAATCTCCCCGAAATCTCGAGGCCAGATTTTTTCCGGACATTTTGTCGCCATTTTTGGTCATTTTGTCCGGACATTTTTATCAAAATTTTGGGCGATCGGATCAGGCATACCCCCCTATAATCATGGGTCCTAAGGTACCCACGCGAGACTACTGCTGGCGGCTCTTGGCGCTCGTGCAAGTGGCGCGGTCCCGTTTCCAAGGTGATTCCCATCTGCGCCTGACAAGCCCGGTCAGCGGAGGGCCTTGCTCGTCGTTCCGTACGGCGACGAAAGCATCGAGCATGTCGTGGTAGGAGGCAAGTTTATTATGCGGCTACCAAACGCCGTTGGAATGAGGCGACTCAGGCGGGTGCCGGGGACCCTGGCTGTGTGGAGCTAGGGTGGGGACGTGCGCCGTTACCTTATTACGTAACAGTCGCGTGTATATAAGACGCTCAACTTTTTTTTCCTAAGTTTTTTTCTGTGGACGCGTCGACGTCGCTTGCTCTTCTCCTTCGTTGTGGTAGCGTCGTCCTGAGCTTCGAGCGCTTCCACGCAGCGACGACGTCGTTGTGGTTTTCTCCATGCTGTTGTCTTCTTGCCGTGTCGTGTCGTTGATGGACCGATGCCTCTTTCTGACTGGTGAGTTCGCCGTTTTACACCCCATCCACAGTGATGATCTCTTTGCCGCCCCAGTCGTAGTGTACTCTCCCGTACACGTTGACGAACGGCAGAGCACACAGCCAAATCGTTGCACCTCTGACATTTTCTTCTTTTTCGCATCTCATTTGCTGCTTGTCCATCGTGCTGACATTGTTTTTCTCAGACTCTGCCAGACCCTTAGTCTATGTTCTGACCGCCCGATCATGTCTCGACCCACATCTTTCAAGGTAAGCTCGTTGTTTCTCGCTTTTCCGTCGTGCGCGATGGAGGGAGGACGTTACATGATGTGACAACATATCACCCATAATCCAGAGCCTTCGGGCGATGCGGATACCTTATAATCAAATACTAAGAACAGCCAGCTGATCCTTTTCGTTCCCCTCCTTCCGCTTCATGTTCTATGTTGTGTGCATTGAGCTAATCTTGTCATTTTTATCAGGTTAGTTCATCTGCGTTTTGCTGTCGAGACGGTGAGATGGGTGGCGTCTTTGTCCATCTAACGTTTGTTATATGTCCTTGTATTCTATCGATGTGTATCTGCTACTGTAATCAATCAATGCTCTTTCTTCTATCATTTCGTGCCAAACCGTGTGCTTGAGCTCTTGACGATCTTGACTCTCAAGTGTGTGGTGGCTTTGTGGCACACACGGAGCTCTCTTTCTGCTACATCCATGTCGACTGCCGACCAACGCCAATTTTGCGATCTCGCCACCCAACTTGTCACTGAATCGCGTCGTTCCACCGCCTCCGACAATCTACTCAAATACAACGATTCGCTCGTCCGCGCCATCGTCCGCGAGCAGCGCGACCTCGACAAACACATCCGAGCTCTCGAAGCCACGCTCGCCGCCGATGCCCACGCCGACCCCGACCACATCCCGCCCGCACTGCTCCTCTACCAGACCGCGATAACGCGCAACAAGCGCTGCCTGCTCGCGTACCACGCGCACCGCACGGACCGCCTGCGCGACATGTACTGGGCGGCGGGCTGCGCGCTGCCTCACCTGCTCGGCGACGCGGACACACGCGCGAAGCTCGCGCCGCACGAGGTCGACTTCCTGCGCGCGTACGCGGCGTCGACGATCGCGTTCCGCGAGACGCTCGCCGCCGAGCTCGATATCACCGCGGGCATCACGCACCCGCCGAAGGACCTCCATGTGCATGTGCGCGTCGTGCGCGACTGCGGAACGATACAGACGGAGCTTGGTGCGGTGGACTTTACGAAGGGCCAGCGGTTTCTCATCCGGAGGGCGGATGTGGAGCACTTGGTCGTGCAGGGGTATTTGGAGGAGATCGAGTCGGGGTAGTAGATGCGCCAGGGGCAATTATGCGTTTACCGGTCAGCTCTCTCGCTGACGTTTCTTTGTCCGTATCTGATCTAAATGTAGATGTAGACGCGCCACATCCCTCGCAGTTACACTACATGCCACTACCGACTGGGCTTTGACCCTACACAAAGCCTCTTACGGATCGCGCCATATTCGCCCCTGCCAGCCAAGTAGATGACAACTGGAACCGCTGGATGAGATGTTCTCTCCGGGGCCACCGGGTTTCGCGTGTCGCGCGTGGTAGATGAGTGGTTGCGGTGTCTCCGAGTCCATTGTACTTATGGCCCTGCTGACCTGTGTATGGTCTGCGTGAATCATATTGCGAATTTTTGTCGACTGCTCTACACGGGATCTGTCACCCACGATGGATTTTAGACGGAACTACGATCGATGACAACTGGTGCCGACGACGACGACGAGCGTCTAACATGGGGCTCGAGACTGCAAGGCAACTTCATACTCGCCACTTTGCGCTTCCGAAAGCCTGCTCAAAGACTCGACTGGAGGACCCATTTTCACCTTTTTCTGTAGCGTACCTCAGTAAGCCACCAGCCATTTGTTTGCACTCAAAGTTAACAGAAGCATGAATGCACAGCTAGGCGTCGTTCTATCCAAATTTACTCAATCCCGGAGATTTGTGATTCGTGTCATGCCGTCTACGTCTTCAGAGCTGCCCATCGAGCTCGTCGTGCGCATTTTCCACCTCGCAGCCGCCTCGTCAAGCGAATCATGCCTCGCGCTCCACCTCGTCTCCTCGTGGGCACGAGACCTCGCAGCCCCGTACCTACTATCGACCGTGCTCCTCTCCCCCAAAAAAGTGCTGCAGTTCCTCCACTTCCTTTTAAGCGATCCACAGCAGGCCCTGGGCATCCGCAGCCTGTGGCTCGCCGACCTGCGATGCACCAAATATATGCACTTCCACATCCTGCCCAATTGCAGCCACGTCGAGCACCTCGCCATCAACGGCAAAACCTTTGACGAACTCTTTAGCATGACGCTCCGCGAATGTGGCCTTCTCGACCGTGAATTTCCCGCCGACACCCGTTGGCAACTCACAGTGATGAACACGTTCCCGCTCATGTCAAGCCTGCTGGGTGCATCGGATCGCAATCGCGTTATAAACACCTTCTCACAAGCGTGTCATCTGTGGGTCGTGACGCACCTGGACATCGACAACCTCAGCGAACCCGGACCCGTTACAAAAACCCGCATCGATCTGATTCTTCGGTTTTTCCGCAACTTGACGCATCTGAAGCTGCGCTACTATCCTCGCCCTGGCGGTGCCCACGCCATGGGCGATCTTGCTGCAGACCTGGGAGCTGAATTCGCGCGGAATCTCCAAATGCTGGTTTTGGCTGTAGAGGAACGGGACATTCACCCAGAGACGTGGGTGAGGGAGGTGCGCAGGGTGGACCCCAGGATATTTGTCGACAGTCCGACCACACGTCGGGACTGGGAGAGCGCAGCAAGAGGCGGGGAAAATATATGGAGCAAGGCGGTTAGGAAGACCCAAGAGCGGTTGATTGGTGCCTCGGAATAGGAACGCTACACTCGAGCAAAAAAACGCGTCGCAGGCATGGCAGCTGTGTGGTAGACTGTCGTAGTCCCCCAAAGGATATCCGCGTGTGTGCAGGGACCCCGCCGTCAAACGAGGGACTGTGTCCGACCAACCTGCGATGGAACCGTTCCGAGTTCATTGTGGCGTCCGCTGTACATCCGGTACCAAACCATCGTTGGACTCGATTTCATATACCTCCGTGCTTTGGTGTGTCTCCAATTTTGCAACGCAGAATGTAATCTACTTTCTTGAATGACCGGAATCATGCATGTAACAGTACTGTAGTGCGGTCGACGCCAACTTGTTGCCGCCATTCGAGCCCGTCGAGAAGTCGGGAATTGCTATATTTGGGTCTAGTGCCCCTGATCACTCCCTGATCCTACTACGACGCTCGGCTCAGTGCGGCGAGCGCTCTCTGTGCGCGGCTACCATATCCTGTATATGTTACCCAGTTTCTGCTGCACCGCCTGTCGACTACGCATATTCACCAAAAGCATCGGTGCGCGGAGCGTTTGAGAAAGCGAGGACCGATTCGAATGCAACCGCGACTCACAACGTTTATCCTATAACCCTGTCTTCCGAGCGCTCGTTAACGCGACCCAAACGAGTTGAGGAAGCCTTACGACAAGTATACACTGGATCAGGCTTTAAATGACAAAAATCACGGCTTCAAGAACCCAACCACTTTCGATTGAAAAGGGACCTACATGGACCCATCGATTTTTTGTGGCGAGTCGTTTCTTGTATTTGTACGAGGTGTTACAAGGCGAGTACTGCATTGTTTCTCGCTCTATTCGCTATGCCAATTGTGTTGTTGTAGGCATCATATCTCGCGTATTTTCTTGTCACTATAAACTCCCCAGACGACGACCACCTGCCCCATTTCTCTCCAGCTCACGCTTCGTCTCTCTTCGATGTCTCTACCTCACCGAGGCTTTACTACGGTCAGAGACTATGTGTCGAGGGCCATATTACCGTCAATGGTGCACACTCGAGGTGGACCGCCTGTGCCACCCGAAGACTGTCGCAGTGAGAGAAATCCTGCCGGAGGCTATCTCAACCCAGGAGGCTACCACTTACTTGCTCATATGCACAAATACGACCAGTACAACTTCGAGAACAGCGTGAAAACATGTGCGTATACCAGGCACTCCATACGAGGCTAATTATTGACTACCATCGAATGTAGTTCATGATAGCATCGCTGATAAGATGCTCGATATCAGTGCGAGCGACGAGTTTGAAGATGACCTGACTATCTATGTTGATGGTGAGTGTTTATGGATATGCCCTAGCCCACCTTGCCCTACCTTCAACTCATGTCATCCAACAGGCATTCTGGATGAATTTCCCCTCGGAAAGACTGCTCATATGGAAAAGAAGGCCCTCCGAGAGCGGCACGTTACCTCGGACGAAGATGTTAGCCGTAGGGCCGTGGTCACGATATTCACCACGGCGAGCAGCATTTATCGCCAACTTTTTCCTTCAGCGCCACACAGGACGTTTGAGCGTCACCTGGTCTACGGCGAAGAACCACAATATTTCAAACCGTATATTTACGCCGAATGGAAGGTACGTCTTGCCGTCTGCTTCCCTACCATCTTGAACTGATACTATTATGACTCAGGAAGGATCATTTACGAACGCTTTGATGGCAGTATTCATCGTCCCGCCTTGGTATCTGGCCCCTCGTGACTTACAAGACTTCACGAATGCCTCTGAAGTACGCATCACTATGAGCATATCCTTCGATATAAATTTAAGCCAGAGATCAGTTCGAAAAGCTTCCCATAATTCCGGGGAAATCCCCCGATCCGAACCAAAAGAGGCAGCATTACTGGGCAATGGTGAGTACATGATGCGTTTTGCCTACCTTGTATTGTTTGTGAACCGGCTTGCCGTACCCGTCAGGTCGACGATATATGTTATGTCAACGGGATTCGTCATTTTGCAATGACGACCTACGCACAATGGGTGTTCGGATGCTTCTCTGACGGTACGTGTCTGTGATGTTCTAGTCTCTTTCATTCTCATCGTCAGTTTAGATTGGAAGCACGCAAGCATTTCTGAGACTCGAGGGCATAGAACCCAGAGTCCGACGATACTCGAGACTTTTCTTTACTGGATGCACTGCGGTCTCGACAACGTACCCGGGATGACTCCATCGCAGGTTGGTCACTGTCCCCCATTCCACGGCGAGATCTCTACCGATGAAATACCATGCACATACGAGGATGTGTGCTGGGGGGATCCGAAGGCCGTTCATGCCATCTTTTCTTGCTATTAAGCCTACGATGCCTTTTCGTACGGCTTGTTAATTTCGTTTCTTTTTTGTATTCTAGGATTCTCCGAATTCTCCCGATTATTCAGATTCCCCCAGTCCGTCAACTCAATACTCAACTCCTGTACCTCAAGACAGCGCGATGGCCCAGGATATCCTATGCCCTGTTCCGCACCAAGCGGGACTGCCGCGCTTGATGCTTCCGCCCGAATCGAACTTTGAGGCCGACTATGATCTCAGACGCACTCGGTCTGGTAGCGCCTTGCGACCTCCCCTGAAACCCAGTGTCGGACCATCGGCTCAGGAGCTCGTTTTTCCACAGAGGCCTTCCAGCGCCACCCTGGCTTTTCAAATACGGCGGGATTGGCACCTAACCTAGGTTTTGATCCTGCATCTTTCTTCACCACGGGCAACATGTCTCCGACTATATTTCCGAACACTGGGCAGCCCAGCCAACACTTCTTCCATGGTCCGGCAAGTGCGCCCCCCGCCAGCGGTGGCTGGATTGAAGAACAATTAGACTTGGTCACTCGGCAACATCAGCTTGCTCCTCCTGAGACTGCAGCCTATGGCTCCCCGAATATTGGACCGGGAACGGGCTGGGGACTCCCCGCGGCAACAAATGAATTGTGTTACGACTCGGGTGCGGTCCCAAACCTCGGGGCAGACTCGGACATCTCGTATGCTGCATAGTAAACCGATCCGAACACCTCCACGACGCATTGTGGTGCTGCTGTATGAACCCTGCTTGAGCAAACTACTGACAAGGATACCTAGATACACCATGTCCTATAGACGACTGCTACTAGATTACAATTTCAATAAATATGATGTGTCTTAGTAGCAGTCCAAATCATGAGGACCAGCAAGTTCAAGTCGCGCCGCGCGTCCGGCTCTTCACTGTCAGTTGCGCCTTCAGTCTGAGCTTGGACACGGACGACCACCCGCTTGCCACCCGCCCTCGAGAACCTGTTTACATCTATCTGGTCGCTATTATTTTCCCCCAAATGGCTGCGCTTGTATCTTCGCGATGTCGCCCATGCTTGTGCACATCCGCATCCACGCGCACATTTACCATGTCGGCGCGACGGCCGCACGAAAACCCCCTTGTGCGCAAGGCTTCTTCCTGTCGCTCACTGGCATATACACTCAGCGCTTTGCTGAATCAGACATCAGGGCCTCCCCCGCCGCGGGGCTCCACCGCAAATGCCGCGCAGAAAAGTGGAGAAGCGCGACATACCAGGTGTCAAGAAGGTGCTGGCCGTGGCGAGCGGTAAAGGCGGCGTCGGGAAGAGTACAATTGCAGGTACGGCTACGGCTTAGACCGTATGGCTGAGGGCATAGCTAACGCTGAACCATGCAGTGAACCTCGCATTTTCACTCGCGCAACGCGGTCTCCGTGTTGGGATTTTGGACCTTGACATCTTTGGGCCTTCCGTGCCCACACTTATGGGCCTTGCTGGGAGCGATATCGACGAACCACAACTTACTGACGGTGACTCCCCTCCTTCCCATACCATCTGCGTCTCTTCTGCCGCGCTGTCAGTTTCCAAGACGTGCTGCTAACACCTTTGCATACAGCGGGTGCCCTCCTTCCGTTGACGAATCACGGGCTGTCTTGCATGTCTATGGGCTTCCTCCTACCGAGACCAGCCCCTGGCTCCTCGGACTCGCCTGCGGTAGTGTGGCGAGGCCTCATGGTCCAAAAGTCCGTGCAGCAGCTCTTGTTCGACGTTGACTGGACAGCTTCCGCCGCTCCAGACAGACGAGAACCACCGCTGGATGTGCTAGTTTGTGACATGCCGCCAGGGACTGGCGACGTGCCTCTTACCCTCGCACAGCTTGTGAACGTGCACGGTGAGTATTGTCTTTCGTGCACTGTGCTACCCTGGAAGCACCCACTCCTGCAGCCATCATAACTATACACAGGCCGCTCCGTTTCGCGACCTACTGAACTAACCCGCGTGGTATGATACAGGTGCGGTGATCGTGTCCACACCGCAGGACGTCGCGTTATCCGACGTGCGCAAGGGCATATCCATGTTCCGCAAAGTCTCGGTCCCCGTGCGTCTATCCGTCTCTCTTTCCATCTATCTCTATACCGTCTGACGCTACTCGCAGATAACGGGCATCGTCCTCAACGAGGCTTTCTACACATGCCCCTCGTGCGCCGCGCCGCACCACATTTTCGGCTCGCCGACGCGGTTCCGCGCGGCGGCGCAGGAGATGGGCGTCCCCGTCCTCGGCGAGCTGGGTATTGTGAAGGGCGTGGGGGCGAGCGGGGACGCGGGGTGGCCGTTCGTGATTGGTGGAGGGAAGGGTTGGGGAGGAGAAGCGGGAGAGGAGATGAGTGAGTCGGAGAAGGGAGCAGAGCAGGGGTGGAGGGACGAGTTTGCGAGAGTGGGGGATGCGGTGTACAAAAATCTATGCGGATGAAGGAGAATGCCAACTAGGGCGTCTGCTAAGCGCAACTCTCATCGATCCATTCGCGCGACAAATTGAGCTCAAGGTGGTTGCATGGTGGCTGCACTTTCTTCCAACAGCCTCGGACATCGAACATTGAGGTAACTACACACAGCTCTTGTGGAGAGAATGATTTTACAGATGCGTTTCAATTCTATTAGTACTGAGTATTGAGTACTCTCGAGTCTCGACCGCGGGTCGCGCGTCTCAACCACCAATGACGCCAGTCCACGTCTCCACGAGGTCGACGACGCAATACCCGTTTACTGGGACGTACTGCTGCGTGATGAGCTTGATTGACTCCTGCGCTACGAGCCCACCAAGGAACGCCGCCGTGTTTGGCACATCTGCAGTTGGCGCGCGCGCGCTGTGCAGCCAGGGCCGTCAGCGCGCAGTACACACAAAAAAGCGGAGAGACGTACATTTCGCCGACAGCATCGTCCACCGCGTCGGGTAGCTCGACACCCTGGCCCACGAGCTTTTGCACCTCGGCTTTCAGGGCGTCCGCCGTGATCGTTGCTCGCGCTTGCGCTGAAACGTCGGATGAGCCAGGGGGGAGCAGGGACGACAGCGCAGACAGTGCGAGATGCGTGGCCGTTTCTCGGGGATACGATTGGAGCGCGTTGGCTGTAAGCGTATCAGTATGAACTGCAGCATTTTCGAACACCAACATTACACACCAAGTCCCTCAGTGTTCGAGTTGAACGCGCCCCAGGGCTTTCCGCGCAGGATCTTCAGTCCGTGCGCGTTCTTCACGAACGTATCAACAACGTCCTTAGGCACGTCCGACTGCAGCCCTTGTGCAAACAACGTCTTATCCGCCTCCGCCTGCTGCTTGTACAGCCCCTGGAGGTGCACATACTGCTCCGTGCTCGCCTTCATGTCTGGGAGCGAGGCGCTGAGGGGAAGGAGGCCAGTCTTGTCTGTGAACGCCTTCAGCGCGCGGAGGAGCACGTAGAATGGCGCGTCGGTGGTTTGTGGAAGGAGATTATAGAGGTCGGAGATCTCAGATGGCACCTAGCACAGATATATTAGATAGAGAAAAGGTGGAGAGTGAGATAGCATACGTTGGTTTCGGTCCAGCATCTGTACGCTTGTGCCTCTGCCTCTTCGATGTTTTCCTCGTCTGGTTTGCGCTTCAATGCGGCAAGGCCGCGCTTGAATTCCTGTTTCTCGGGGTAGGTCTTGGGCGGGTGGTTGTCGTGCTGCACGAACATTGTGAGCAAGTATTGTGCTCATGCATACGCAGGACATACCGTCTTTTTCCAGTCATCGAGTGCACGGACTAGGATGACGACATAAGGGATGTGTCCGTGCTCGGTAATATCCATGTTTGCCAGATCGAGTGATCGCGCGTGTTCCAGGAGCGCCGGCAACGGTTTGTCTATCCGTAGAGACGGTACCGTCTCTGAGTGTGATTCGATGACTGGACGTATGATGAGCAAACGAGATGGAGCGAGAGATGACTACTCACTTGTGTGTTCGTGGAATTGGAGAAAGAATTCTGCAAGAAACCCTGCTGAGCGGACAGCAATGAGGGATGGCCCATGCTCCTCCTTCCATAGTAAGCCTGCGAGATCATCCAGTACGCGTGGTTGCAAATTGTGGGCGATCACGAGCGTGAAGCTCTTCAGCCAGTCTGTCCTGCTGCGTAGCGCCTCCTCCAAGGTACCCTCATCGGCCACACCCTCCACACCATCGTTTAGCTCGCCCAGTAACCGCACTGCCTCTGCCGCCCTGCTCTTTCCCAAACTATTCGGGCCGTCGAGAAAGAAATTGTTCCCCGCATCGGCAGGATCGACAACGCGCGCGTCGTCGAGGATCGTGAAGTGCCCGATACCGGGTAAGACGAGATTTTTCAAGACCTGCGTGGATGTCGCGGAAGCCGAGACAAGCAGGATCCGGGCGGATTCGAGGCGGGATTGGCCTGTCGCTGCCCACAGACGAAGCTGGCGGTCATAGCGCCGCGTTTTAGCATCCGGGGCGGCCGCCGTTGTCGCGGTCTCGATATCCAACTGCTCGTTCGTTGCTGTAGTGCTCATCGGAGTCACTTCTAGACAGACGCTGTCAGTCGTGCCTTTACCGTATACTATGCTCATCGACGTTTCCTTACAAATGGTTTACAGTGCTTAACACCGATTGAGTTACACGGGCTGTTCACGGATTTCTTTATCGAGTTGCTGTTGGATTCGTATTGTGGACAGTCTCGCCTTGACAGTTGTCCGAGTCGAAGGGTAATTGTTCTAGTTTACAGTACTTGTACTCAAGCACGTAGAGGGTAGAGTGGCGCGACCTGGGCGCGACCTCAGAAAGATAACTTCAGTATTCGCGGAGTTCAGAATCATCATACACCCTACTCACTCTTGCGTTACAGTACTTACAACAGCTTCCAAAGCATGCCATCTTGATGTTTCAAAGCAGCATGCAGCATTGTGTGCAAGCGTTGCGGTGCAGAGAAAGCGAGCACTTCTTCGTGAAATCATATATAAGTACAATATCCTGTAGAAATACCAGTAATTTAGACCTAGATCAATATTCGTACAACAGTCTCATAGCATACTAGTCCCAGTCTACCAAGTGCGCGGCCTACAGAGCCGAGTGTTAGCATTCTTAATCCGGAGCAGATTAGACAAGACCAAGAATACTCACCCAAATGTATCGCCCTTTGCCACTGTCTTCACCGGCGTGCCCTCCCAAGCCGCAGTTTTCTGGTACACGGTGTTGCCCCACCATGTGCCGATATTCTTCTCGCCGATCGTCCCATGGACGGGGTACTGCAAACTAAGTATATCGAGTACACGCGGACCTCGCAAGTTAGAGGAGCTCGAAGGATGGACGCGAGAAGAGCACGCACCAGAAATAAACAAGAATCACGCCGACGGCTGTGCCGGCGTCCAAAGCAGCAGATAGCACATCTACAGGGAACAACATTAGCACTCAACCATATGGAAGGTCGATGGGCACTCACAGTTATATTTAGCCCAAAACGAGAAATGTCGCCTGCGGATAAGGTATTGGAAGACAAAACCAACGAGGACCCAGGAAACGTAGTTGATTGGAGATGACTCTGGGAGCAAGCCCGTGCCCGCAAATATGAGTCTGGAACGCGATATTTAGCTTGAGAGGTTATATAAGCCTGTGTGGTATGGTATTGCTTACGGAAAGCTACGATGAGATAAAGCGTCAGTCAGAATACAGCGGATAGCGAGCAACGAAGGCTTACTTGAGGTAGTTCAAGAAGGTGGAAGGATATCGGCGAGTTACGAGCCACATCAGAACCGGACATGCTGCTCCAATAAGGAAGAAAAAGGATAGGACTAGGCCACACCATAACATCAGCCGATTGCTATCGTGCTACGATGAACCACGTACTGCTACAGAAGTTTCCGTGCGTCAGTGACGCGCACTGAGTAAAATTCAGTTGGGATGGAGATACATACTAATAGACCTGTCCTTTGGCAAATAAGGCCGCGGGTCCAATGACACCCCACTGGAGCAGACATCGTCAGGACGCGGGAGTGAATCAGGCAGAACGAGCAACCAACCAAGACAGACGCAGTAGCAAAGACTTCAGTGCCAGCGCATATGAAGCTATACGGAAACGCTCAGCAAAACGTCCTTATCGAAATGATGCTCAGCATCTTACCCATCCTTTTGCCCGGGACTGCACAAATCTCTGCAGAAGATAAAGCATGAATAAGATCGGACATGCGATGTTCGGGCTGACTGACGGTATATTTGTGAACATCCTGACTAAGGGTGAGCATTCCTGCCTTGAGGATGAGCGAGGGCAACATACCAGGATTGTACCAAAAGTTGAACAGTCCCTGCAATTGCTGTCGCGACGACCTTCCCAAAACGAATATATGGGCAATGCAAATGTAGAGGGGCGAAAGAGAAGCGCACCTGGCAGAGGAATACATGTCGAGGGGGAATCTTCATGTAATGGCCGAGTTTCAGGTCCCCAGTAAATTGCATGGCTACAAAGGGTTCCGCATGAGCATCGCTCCTCGGAGAAGTGACACAATGAGTACCTTGTGAAACGCTGATGTAGCCCCAGGTCTTGAACCTACGATGCACTGGATGAGCAGCGGAACACGGACTAAAATGCCAACGAACGCACATCATTAACGCCACTGGTCGGCCAGGAAGCATGAACCCGACCACCAGCTCCGATATCACGCTGCAGGTTGTGAGAATGCTGTTAATAGCGAGTACTTTTCTCAGTCAAGGATTTTGAAAGCGCACTTGAGACCAATTTGTCGATTTGTTATGGCCTGGATCATGCCTACAATACATCGCTGTCAACGAAGTGAAACTGATCGAAAGATCCACTCGACAACGAACCGATGGGTACGATATACACCAGGGCTGGATGGAAGCATGAGAATGATTCAAGTGAACAGGGACGGAGACATACCGAGAAGTAGGGCTACGATCAGTGCCCATATAGTCATCTCGGTCGGCCACACCTTGATGGACACGCAGGCAAAGGCAAATGTGACCACTTCACGTCCATAGTCGTTGTCAGACGTCATCGACAGTACAATGTCATGCAATGCGCACCAAATATGGCCGCGTACCTAGCGAATCATACAGCGTCAAAGGAGGTAGGTCCAGCAAGGCAGCAAATATGGACTTACCACCAATCAGGGACTGTGAGGAGACTTGCACATCAAACCAATTCAATTGACTAGAGACCGGGGAATGCGGGTCATACCTTGTAGGTATTTGCTCATAAGTCTTGAGTGTATATCGGGTTCCTCCTGCAGCGACCGCCACAGATGCACTTTGATAGGTCGCCAGAAGTGGATTGCGGCGTGGGTAATTGTGGCAGCAATAGCCATGAACGACAACCCGTACGACATCGCGAAGAGTGTTCTGCAGAGATTCATTCAGCTATCGTCCCCGTGTTCATATCACCGCACACTCACGATAGGAACAGAGGACTGTACGCCTTGTATGCTTCCACATTGAGGGTGGTATCTGGATTGAGAATACGTGATATGTTGTACGGCGCCCCAGTATTGTCATATGACGCGCGGGATGATATCCTGTGCGATAGCATATGAGGTCAGCCTACGCAGACAAGTAGTGAGCTAACTCACGGCATATACTGGCTATACCACACATTCGTGTACTGTGGTAAGAGGTGCAATTTTAGCAAACACGCGAGAACAAGACCCATTCAGATTTACATAGAGTATCGGCGTCACAGTCCCTAGAGATCGCAGGAGCTAATTAAACGTGGAACGTCGAGAAGACGAGGATTTGAAAGGTGGGCTTACAGTAGAATACGACGAAGCCGACGGCAACATTGGCCTCTGCCCACCACGGTGTCGCGAGTCTGTTCTCCGTTCGATCAGCGGGAAAGTCATAGCGTTGGAGGCAGCAAACGTACGGGCTACCGATAAACGCGATTTGGTTCCAATCGAAGGTGAGAACGGAGAATCCCAGCCCGTATCGGTACCTACCCATGTGAAGTAATATGAGCAAACACATATGACGCATAGTCGAGCACAAAAGGGGATGCGACTCTCGACAGATATGGAAGCGTTTGACGTACCCGAAAAACTGGCCAATGTTCTATGTAGGACACCGCCGGGTCAATATGCGTGCGTAGGGAAGAATGCACAGAAACACTGACCACATTTTTCGGGGCGATCCAGCATACCTAAATGTCACGACTATTGTCACCCACAGCTCCACGGGTGTAGAGGGAAGGCTAACCCAATCGAAGAATCTGCATGAAGGTTTATCAGCAAGCCTTTCGGCACCTGGTCATAGAACACACGTACCCGAGTCCCGTGAAAATATAGCCTGGAAAAAAGTCTGCGAAGCGTGGTGTCAATCAAGTGAGGTATCTCCAAGGGTTTGAGAAGAATTGCTTACACCATAGACACGCTCCACTAAACACATATACAAAGAAGCGCTCTCTGCTCAAGCTCGAGCGCCCGTCGTATCTAAGACTTTGCGAATGCAGCGTGTTGAACACAGCACATGTCACTAAAGTATTTGGCCAGACTGTAGACTCGTCAAATCAACCCGGCAGTATGCAGGATACGGAATGCTTACTCATTGCGGGCGGGGTGACTAAAAATCGGCGAGTGAAACCTCCGATGGAGAAACCGATCATTTGTGTTGACATGACCAGCATCCATTGATCTGGAAGCGAATGCCGAGCGGTCAGTATCGGGTATGGCGAGAGTGAAATCGGGAAGGAGCAGATATACTGACAAGCAAAACTGAAGTTCTGGTTATAGTACACGCGTTGGACGGCAACGATATCAGCCTCGTGACGGGATTACAGTCAGCTGTAGGCACTATACTATATTTCAGGTCGGATGGCTCACTGCATAGGCGGACTTGACGCAAAAGGGTAAGGAACGTTAACGGAGACAGTTTTGCGGCTCGAAATGAATGAGACAGTACTTACCTGTGCGCCGACACTAGCCATGATGGTTATAAGCACCTGTCGTCCAGGCATATCAGAGATCTTACTAGTGAAATATCGCTTCAAGAAAGGGAACATGCGTACATGCTCCTTTATCGAGAACGGTCCCGGGTTCAAAGGTACGCCAAGTATGGTGACTTGGGGAACAACCCGCGCCCACGCACGACCTAAGGGAAAGACGACTAGCATTGCTACGAGCTGCGAGAGATAACCACCCGTTAAGTCAGCGTCCTGCATATCCCGAAACAATCTTGAATAAATGCTCACTCCAGCAATCATGACGGATGGATATCGAAAGTGAAAGAATTGGTTGAGGCCGGGTATTATTATAGAAGTCACTAGAAGTATAAAACAGCAATGACACAGCATCAGTAGTTTGTTCGTACTATGGTGGAGAATATCACGAAGGGCCGCACTCACCAATTCCAATGGACCACGAGCGGATAGTCGACACCGGGATGGTATCGTCATCGACATTCGCAACGGCGGACCTTACCTCTGGATACGGAGAATCCTCGCCTATGTGAAGATGTGAGGTTCTGCATGTTAAGCTATAGATTTGTCTTGTACCGTCAACGTCGGCGTCACTGTCGATATTGGGGTCGAAAAAATCTGAACCGTAGGCTGAGCGGTCGGATTCGAGCCCCGGAACGCCATGCATACGCTCTTCCTCCACGATGGACCTGCCCACGGTCGAAATTGCATGACTATCTAAATCCATGGAGTCGAAATTGACCGGTAAGGATGTGTATCATGCCCGCAAATTCGTGGTCGTCACCGATAGATTTCCCAGTGTCATCCAAGTTATACTCCGAGCGAGAACTTCTGCGGTCCAAGTCAACGGATGGAGGCATTGCATTCCTTCTGCCCACAACGGAAATGCTCGTCGGTCCGATTGTGTAGTCGGAGGAGTAGCAGTAGCAATGGGACAGCGAAGGTTTGTAGAGAGACACGAGAGCTGCGAGTTCAGAGTCGCTCGATGAGACGTTGGAGACGAAAAAACGCGCTCTCACGTACCAAAGCTCCCCAAGGTGTACCCAAAAATGCCGAAGATAAGACACCCGAATCAGACCAGGCCTTGTAGATCGCGTCCTCGTCGTCTCCAGAAGGCCAGGGTTCCGTAGTACTTTAGTCAGTGGAGGACTTTATTAGGTCGTAAAAAATGTCGAGCACGTAGGAAGAGAAACCGAACACAGGTATTGCAGAGAGCGGAAGACAGATGACTGCCCAAGTTAAAAGTAGAGAAACGTTAACGCGTTACGCCATGGCCTCGGTGTGAACTGTGCCTTTCGCGGAGTTTCAAAATGCCGGATATCTCCGTTAACGTTGCCTCCGCTCACATTTCGATTTCCGCGTCCTTTTCTTGCCTTTTGTCGACATTTTTCAATCGCAAGCTCACGTCTTCAGCAAGGCGTCTTGCTATACCGAATGGATATGCAGTATTTTCAAGCAGCAGATATCGGAGTTGTAGGTGCTCCCCGCTGGTGCAAGCAACAATTTGGGTGCCAAGACTGACCTGCTGATTTTTGCCGACAGGTTGTCACCATTTCTCCAATTGGTGGACGCATTCGTCGCCTACAACTCCAGTATAAGGGCCACATATACAACATATAAGCCCATGACAGAAATCGGCTAACCCTACCTCAGAGTGTCAGCAAAAGTTTCCGGTAGCTGGGCATCTATGTCGCCATACCCGCCTGATTCCCGCAGGTAAGTAGCTGCAGCCGACCATGCCCGCAAATCATTGCGTGCATTCCTTTTCCAGAAACATCTGCCGTTCAGCGCCCTTCGGTACCTAGAGATATTGAGCTCCTACCGGTATCACCCATGGTGGTGCCTAGCTAGCCCATGCGAACTGCAGCTCGTGTGCGAAATATAGTCCGCATCTGCGTGACCGTTTTCCGAGGATGGCAGCATCTCGAAGAACTCGGAGCTTCATGCATCATTCTGCCGGCACCGTCTTTCCACGAACTGGTCTTTCTCCTTGTACCTCCGATGCCATTGCCGTCGTCGCCTGGTATGCGTGTACGTTACTAGTGCACATCGCGATGCCGTCAGCTCATTCCACAGAGCCATCATCGAGCGCACCCTTGCTACTCTTTAGCGTATGACACTTGGCCCGCGATAAGGCGGTTACAAGACGTGACCGGCAGTGACTCCCGCCCCGGCGTCACCGACGGCATATTCGCACCTATCAATATCGTTCCATCGCTCACCCCTCACGACTCCTCACGATTCCTACTGGTGGATCGATGCTCCGCGCAACCTGAGAGCGCCTGTTCTATGCCGCTCAAATCCAGCAAGGCAAGTGCCACGTCTATTATCTCTTATATAAATATCCTCTAATTCTGTTACAGTACTCTCAAGTAAGTAGGTCTAGCATGCTCCGCCCTTAGTGAGGATTTAGAGCAATGCTCACGCATTGAAGTAAGTACCTGGTTCCATAATTGATCTTTCCCTCTATCTCGATGACGAACAACCCTCTTGTTCTACTTATGTCCTACAGGTTTATCCGTGCTATGTATGCCCCAGAAAAGCACCCGTGTCCCCATGCCTATTTTCAACGATACCCTGTGGCATACTTTGGGTGCAGAGCCCTCATGCTTGCATCGTGAACGCGGCCACAGCGTCTTCGCGACAATCCAGGACCAACTGGTATCGCACTTCTGGTGTTCCACCAACCACGTTTCGAGGACGTTCCTGGCGCTCACGGTCGAGGACGTGAACTGTGACGGCCTCCGCGAAATGGGAAAGCGTATCAGGGACGATAGACTCTTCGAACCTGTTCGTGGGTCCCGCATCTAGCTTCCGCGCTACATGAGGCTATGTGTCTATTTCTCAAGGTCGCCGTCGTGATACCTGGGTCACGATAGCTTAAGGGTCTGGCCAATGACAGCTCATGCACTGTTATCGCTCTGATTCCGCGTGCACGAGATCCTTCGATGGGCGCTTCTCCTTTCTCAGACAGTTGAGCCCGCCTTTACCATCTCCGAGAAACGGACTTAAGGTCAGACATCTGTCAGAGGGCTGTCATTGACCTGCTGATATGCACATAACAAGCGTCCAATTGCGAACCGAGGGTAGTGCATGAGGTGATAAGTACATGGTATGTACATTGCAAGACAGAATAGATTTTGAGTAACGTACTGTAAGCAAAGAAAGATAATCTAAATAAGAAAGCATGTAGCCCTAGGCGTAAATCATCCCTTCAGAGTCCAGAGTGATCAGTATGCAAGGCGGAGGGGTGTGGAAGCGGATACGGTCACAATCAACAAATGCACCGACGTTCATAGCAGCATGAAACCGCTGAAGTCCAAAAATGCGTCGCCAAGTGCTAGTTTGCGTATAACGAGGGCCTCGATAACCACGCGGGGTTCGGTGGATTCTGTGGCTGGCACGGGTTTAGTCGCGTCGGTCGTTTTCGTGACTACTATGCCTAACACAGTGGCGTCATGACGGCTGGAAGGGGCAATGGTGCTGATAGAGTCAACACTTCGCTGAAGCTGCGCCATGCCCTCGACGACAAAATTTGAGCCTGACGCAGACGAATTGCCAGCGGATGAAGCCGGGGTATCAAACGCTGACGAAGGAGTACTGATGATAGAATAGTCGTCACCGAGCGAAGAGGGAACGTCGCTGAACGAGGAAGAGGTGTGCATCCCGTCCATCTCATCGATAGGCGAATCTTCGACAGTACGGACAGGAATGGGCACGCCAACACGGAGGCCCTCCAAGTCACGCACCAGCTGGTCCTCGTCCGCTTTCTCCTTCTCTGCGCGCCGTCGATCACGCGCAAGCCGCCGGTACTGCGAACGCGACTGCTTCTCAGACTGAACGCGACCGTTGTGATAATGTGGGTGGGTGTGGGCGAGTCGGGAGCCAATCTTCTTCATAGATTTGGTGGTCGTGACAGGTATTTGTGCCAGTTCTGTGACAGGAGAGGTTGCGAGCGATTTCGTGGATGAGACTGGAAGAGTCCACGAGCCTATATCAAGGGACGACGGGAGAGAATCGTCGGCGGAGGACGGAGGGGACGCATCAGCGTCCAGGTGCACTGCAGCCGGTGAAGTATCGGAGGAATGAGATGCGCCAGGAAACGAGAAGGGTGTCACAAAGTCAGGCTCTCCGTATGTATCGAGGGCACCATTGCGCGGTTTGCGAGTACTTCGTCGGCCTACGAAGCCGTCGTCGCACAGCGGGTCGTCACTTCCAACGTCGTATTCACGAACAACGACGACTCGCGCGCCGAGTTCGCGTGCCATGCACCCAAGGGTGTCTAGTGTGCGGCTCATGTCATCTTGAGTCAGTCCAACGAGATCACCAGAATCGGCGACGCCTAGTTCGTAGAGGGCGTATCCACCACCTTCCAAGAGCTATTGTGTGTCTACGTGAGTACCTGAATTTGGGAAATAATGGAGCACCTACACGCCATTTCAGCTGCGTCGTCAGCCGTGCGAAACGATCGGGAGTAGGGGACAGTAGCTGTAATTTATATTCCACATTTCCCTGTGCGACCCATGGTCAGCATGCTCAAGTGCGTCTCTTTCAGCTGGAGACTCACCTCTTCTGCTTCGGGAGCAAGTTTAGGTGGCGGGGTGTCCGCGTCCACCAGAGAGTCCCATGGCGAAGGCACTCGGGGGCTCTCTGACTCGGATTCGCCAAACATAACAGACTAGATGCTTAGGCAAAAAGATAGAATAAAGATAAAGAGGTGTGCGTATGATTTCAAGTAGATATTCGAGTGATCATCGTCGTTTTGGAGGAATATCTGCGAATTTGACGAGGGGAATGTAGATTGTAGAGAGCAACCTGCAAGTGCAGCACTCGGACCGTCGTAATGACTGGGGCCACGTGGGTTGATTACGTAACAGCAGCTACAGTGCACAAGGACAAGCCTGCTTGTTCGCGTTTCTTTCTCTTAACTTTAACAGTTTCTCGCTTTCTAGCCTCTTTGCACCTTGGACATACTTGAACACGGTCGACGGTCTCGCATAGAGCACAATATGGCACCCCTCTCTAACCCTGTATGCAGTTTGGGGTAGTCGAAGAATTTCGAGCTAACCAGTGGACTGCACAGATGACGCTTAAGCGCATCCACCGCGAAATCGCAGACGTCAAGAAGGAGGACCTTGGGCCCATTACCTTAGGCCCCACCGAGGATTCGCTCTTTGTCTGGAAGGGCTCTATACCAGGCCCGAAGGGTAGCTGCTACGAAGGCGGGGTGTTCAAGGTCAACATTAACTTGGCACCCGACTATCCGTGCGCCCTTATTCAAGTTATTATATGCATGCCATGATTTACGCTAACTAAAGCAATGCAGATTCTCAGCTCCCAAGGTTACTTTTGGTACTCGGTACGTTTTGACGGAAAGCACCTCCAAGTGCTGTCCATTTATGACAGGCATTATCATAATATAGGATCTACCACATGAATATTTCCGACTCCGGCAACATCTGCATTGACATTCTCAAGCACAACTGGTCCCCTGCGCTCTCTCTTTTCAAGGTCATGTTAAGCCTATCGTCCCTCTTAACTGACCCGAACCCACGTACGTCTTTTCTTTTTGAAAGCCTCGATGCATGCGATCATGCTGCGATGTGCATGGCTGGCGCGTTTGCTATCCATCACTCGCCATTCGACGCATTGCTTTTCTCACAACTCGTTTATATCATTTCGACCGTTCTGACCACTTGTCGACGCTACTCACAGAAGATCCGCTAGGTAAGCCCAATTCTTGTGCATGTATTTAGCAGCCATTGACAAGCGTGCTTTAGTCCCCTCTATCGCTACGGAGTACGTACGCAAGCGCGAGCAGCACGACAAGACGGCGCGACACTGGACAGAACTATACGCGAAACCGCAGCCTGCCGCCATATCTGTTGTTGCTCCCATTCCTGTTGCTGCCACGTCTGCGCCTACCGCCCGCCGCTCACAACCTGCACCAGCCGACCCTGTGCAACGCCCGTCCCTTGTCCCTACTATCACCCGAACCTCTTCTGCACCGCGATCAAGAAACAAAGGGAAATCGCGTGCTATATCCCCTTCCGCGCTCTCAAACGTGTCTGTAGCAGCAACTGCGGGCTCGAGTACCGCTTCTGCGCTGAGGGAAGATTCCGAGCCTATCATGATTGACTCAGACTCAGACGCAGAGGTAACAGTTAGGAAAGGGAAGGGCAAGGCAGCCAATGGCAAGGATAGGGGTCGGAAACGGAAGGCTGAAACGCCTGATGACGGATCTGAGGCAGAGGTCATGGAACTGGCTGGAGCGGGTCGTCCAAAACGACGCGCCACCGGAAGCGGCAGCAATGCAACTGGCAGAAATATGGGGGAGGTTATTATTATCGACGAGTGATGAACCGTACGTTTCGATTCCTGACTACACGATATATGTCTCACTGACAGTTGGGATATAGCGTGTTTGTAGTTGCTTCATAGTATGTTGTACCGACGTCTGGATTCCCGCGAACAATCGTCTCCTCTCACTTCTGCATGCATGTAATTATTCTGCATTTGACTCATCTTACAAAGCTTAGCATCCCTTTGATTCGCAAGATATCGTCGAACTCCGTTGAGGTATGCCTTACAATTGCGATATCTGACGTCCTTACTGCTGTCCCTCCGTTACCTCTAGCATGCCAATGGCAGCATTCCTCGAAACTCTTGTTGTCCATATCTGCACATATGTCTCCGAGGATTTCAGATCTCTTTTCGGATCTAGAATCTTGATTGACATCATCCCTGCTGACCTTGAGCGCTGTACTTACGTGCCCTCTCTTTCCTGCTCGCTAGCTTGCTGACATCCCCCATTGTCATTGATGAGTGGTGTATACGCAGAGTAAGTGCACAGCTCTCTTTCACGCTGTTAGGCAAGGCGTAGTCTTACACAGCGGGCGATCGATAAGAAATTATTCGCAGTTTTCAGGAGGATATTTGCGTCCGGATGAGGTCCCACCACCCTTCCCAACGCCAGGGCACGCACGGCGTCCGAGTCAGAGTGTGCCCATCCAGGACATGCCGCCCTCTCCGCAGGATTCCCAACAGCAGCGCAACGAGGAACGACAGGAAATGGCACAAGCAGAAGAAGTGAGTCCCCCAGTTCCTTTCTTCCCAAGTAATATTCCTCCGGCGCTGCTTTGCTGACACCGGCTATCAAGTTTCGCAAGGTGAAAGAAGACGCAATTCGTTTGACGCTCTTCAACTTCGATTCCGACACCGCCTGGGACCTCGGGAGCGCCATCCGCACCATCGCAGAGGCCACTGGAGTCGACAAGCCCGTGTCCATCTCAATAACGCACGCGAACTCCGACCAGCCGATGTTCTACGCGTCATCCGCGCCGGGCGTGACGCCAGACCACATGCACTATGTCGAGTGCATGCGTAACGCCGTCAAGCGCTGGGGGAAGCCCACGAAGTACCTGAACCTGCAGACGCCGGATTGGAACGCGCGCACCCCGGAGGCGTGGCATGCGGGCTACACGGACCTGTGGCATCAAAAGTACTCGTTTTTCAGCGGGGGGTGGCCGATCAAGGTCACGGGCGTAGAGGGTGTCGTTGCGGTGGTCGTCGTGTACGGATCGGCGGCGGATCCGTATGGGCACGACCATGACAGTAATCATACACTGATTTTGCGCGGACTGGAACAAATCATACGAGACCAGCAGTAAGTGTAGACCTCAATTTTCTCGTGCATTCTCAATCTCCCCCATACTGATGGGTCCATATGATAGGCGGACCAGACAGCGGGCGCGCGTGTAACTTCCTCGCACTGTCGAAAATCTTACGGACCTTACTTTTGGATCTCGTTGTCTGTGCCATCTCTGTCGCAATGAAGGACTGGATGACTCTCTTGGCTTTGCTTGTACAACCTATAATGTATCATCACATCGCATTTATAGAACGGAGATATTGCATCCTATCTACAACGGAGGCGTTACGCGCTCTCCCTTTGAACCTACGGGTATTTGCTGCGCAAAGGGGAGGGGTTTTCTCGCGTTGTTGCTCTCTCGACGGCTTCTTGAGGAATATGTTCTTCGCTATGCATCGTTTCCGTTTTCGTTCGCGTGATAGTTGCGGCCTGTTCTGTGTTGCTTGGTGCGTCTTCGGGGTCCTGGGGCCAGCGTCGTCGGCATCATACATTCCTAATTCATGGTCGTCCTTGATGACAGAGAGTCGATCGAAATAGCCGCCACTCGAATTTAAAGTGTGGCGCGAAATATTTTGATCAACGACGTCTTGCACGAGCCTGCGGACGAGGTTGAAGACTTCACTGTTGGGGTTATCGAAAGCAACGTCCGAAGGAAATCCTGACATGGTACAGTCATGACTCTCTCCCTCTCGAGGAACGTACGGTTCCCAGTCCATGTTATGGTCCCCCATCGACGTTAGGCCGTAGACGCTTTTTTCGAGGGAAAAGGGTCCTATGGAACTACCGCTCTCCGGCTGTAACGCCATGGCTTCAGGCGGCGACATTTCAACGTCGGGCGGAAAGGAGGAAAACGACTGATAGGAAACCGATGAGAACGACTGGTCGGGACGAGGAGAGAATAGTTGGTACGCCGGATCCAGAGAGGACAGCTGATAACAGTCGGGCTGACTCAGATTCGTATCGATGGGAATGGATGAGACGAACAGGCCCGGAGGCGAGCCATACCAGTCCATCGGAGAGTCGAGCGAATCGGCTGGAGGTGAAACCCGAGGACAAATTTGTGGCGGATCGCTGGCATAGGGAAAGAACGGCGGGACGGGGGACAGTGATACTGGTGCGTGCCCGGCGGAAAGTCCTTTGTCATCGACAAAGAAGGGCTTGCTGACGAGAACAGGGGTATCGATGGAAGCCGATGTGATAGTCGAGCAACTAGTTAGGGCAGGAGATAAGGAGGATGCGGAGAACGGAGGATATGCTGCAGACGCGGGAGAGAGATGAGACGGCGGCGAGGGAATGTCTTGTAAATTGTTTGTCGAGCTCTACATGAATGGGGTTCAGAGGATACCCAGTGGCTAAAGAGCAGTGCACAGGACGTACGCCATCGCGCTCGTCTGCATGGAACGGATAGCGAACATCGTCATGCCACAGTCCGAGACTGTGCTTTTCCAAGCTGGTAGTATCAAACATCATGAGGGGACGTCACAAGACGATACTCCCAAGCACTCACGAAGGGAGCACAATGTCCGCGAGATATTTCTCGTAGATCGCTGGTGCAGAGTCCATCTCGATAAGTGGACAAACGGCGGGGCGTCCGGTATGATAAGTCGAGAGGGGCATCTGTTTAAGTGAAACAAGATCCCGAAAAAAAGTACTGGCCTTTTATTGTAAAGCTGCCCTTACGAAAGGGCAAGTTCGAAGAACCTTTCACCGAAGCGATTCAGCCAGCTCCTACAGTGCTATACTGATCGTAGTAAGGGACGTGAATGATTCAGTCCCCGTGCTCGAAGTTCCTAGTCTCCAGCACGCTGCACCGTGGTGACTGGTCGCTACCACAAGCAAAACTTCGGCGCCCGCTTCGGTCCACAAAAACAGCGGTCACTGCATCCAGGTCAGCACAGCTTGAGAGAAGGTGTAGACGTTGTGCAGATTCTCGGAGATCCCGAAAAGGGGGCGCTCTGCCCTCCATCCTTCCAGATCGAGCATGGCGGCGGCGGAGCACTATTTGTAAGGAGCGAAGGCCAGACATTGTCAATGGAATCAAGGTACTAGCCGTTTTCCGCGTAGAATGACAAGACAAGACAGTTTGCGTTGCTCATAATGAAGAAGAGACGCCGCGGTGAATCCTTCCGAGTGGTGGTGACTCGTGAGTTGGGGATGCGTATACTCGAAGTTTCACGTTAGGTGACAGTGGTCGTCCGATTGTCCTCAGCCTCCTCAGTGTCCGGGCCCCGGGGGATATCGAAGAGGGGGATCAGGGCAAGCAATCCGGGGTCTGATTCCGACGGGCAAAATGGCAAGCCTTTATTAGGAAGCTCGAAGCACTGCCGCGGAGTGTGCTTAATTAAGTATGGTGGCGGAGTTAACAATTGAAACGGCCCTCCGGGCAAACCTGGATACTTAGAATGTCCTGCACAGGCCACGGCTGCACGGCAGGCACCATATACCAGTCCACAATGTTAGCGGGGTTTCGACGCGGCGCCAAAAAGGGCGCCGCTAGTCTCACCCCCGCCCGGCTGCCCAATTCTCGGTCGTGACCGGTCACTAGTCACTGATCAGATACCAGGTGTAGTGCTTCAAGGTGTTGCCGTCGGGGCGACACAAATGTCTAGCTTAGTATCATGAGAGCACTCACAGAGACCCGTGCTACGCCACAGGGTATGTTCATAAGTGGCTCACCTTCTGGTACTCGAGATAAATCAGAGGGGCCCCTCGCTGCCCAACCTTTGGTTGGGTGGGCTCGGGGCCCCGTATATCAATCAATGTCCAAAAATTACAGATAGACTCGGTACTAAGTACACAGTGCATGCATCCTAGCCTTTTGCCCGTACCCAATGCATATCCCGTTTGTGTTCGCCCCAGTGTATGTCTGAATACCGAGACTGTCCCATCAACAGCTGTACCAAGTTCGTGACAGGTTCTGCCAGTGCCAGCCTGTGCGCCCCAGACTACGTGCATCACTTAAAACGCGTTGCGAGCCAATGCGCGACATCCAGCAGCCAGCCATGTTCTCCGGCCCAGTTTGTCTAGCAAATCAGCATTGAGAAAAGTAGTATACCAAAGATCCGCAGACCGCGACGTGCCGGTGCAGGAAATGAACGCGACACCAATAGACCTGCCCTTAAAAGGCAGGTGATCGTGGGAGGGCAACTGAGGTCCATGAGGTCAGTCCAGACCGTGTCCTAATTTGGGCAAATCCATGCACCCCGAAACCTTGGATACATAAAGTATCCAGGAATTTCTTCGTTGCCGAGTCAGTGCCGGTTGAGTGCCGGGCTGCCATGTTTGCAGAGACTTGACCGAGCCTTGACAATGACCTCGCCCACGCATTCATCCTTCGCAAGGACACTGGACCTTTGATTATCATGAGACACAGTACATATCATACATCACTTGCAATGATACGGTGTAAGTTACAGCCGGACAAATCAAACTGCTGGGCACACGGTTACTGCTTATTTCTATGCACTGGCAGAACGAAACAATTTGAACGAGCATCGAGTCCTTCGGATCTACTTATCTACTTCTAGCCGAGTCCCAAAATAATGCCGCTCGAGTATGTCCACGATAGCCCATCCAGGACCTGCCGCCTCCTCCGCAAGAATCCCAATAGCAGCGCGACGAGGAACGATGACAGGAAATGGCACGAACGGAAGAAGTGAGTCCCCCAGTGCCTTTGTTCCCGAGTGATATTCCTCCGGCGCTGCTTTGCTAACACTAGCTATCAAGTTTCGCAAGGTGCAAGAAGACGCGATTCGTCTAACGCTCTTCAACTTCGATTCCGACACCGCCTGGGACCTCGGGAGCGCCATCCGCACCATCACAGAGGCCACTGGCGTCGACAAGCCCGTGTCCATCTCAATAACGCACGCGAACTCCGACCAGCCGATGTTCTACGCGTCTTCTGCGCCGGGCGTGACGCCAGACCACATGCAATATGTCGAGTGCATGCGTAACGCCGTCAAGCGCTGGGGGAAGCCTACAAAGTACCTGAACCTGCAGACGCCGAATTGGAACGCGCGCACCCCAGAGGCGTGGCATGCGGGCTATACGGACCTGTGGCATCAAAAATACGCATTCTTTAGCGGGGGTTGGCCAATTAAGGTCACGGGCGTGGAGGGCGTCGTCGCGGTGGTCGTGATGTATGGTTCGGCGGCGGATCCGTATGGACACGACCATGATAGCAACCATACACTTATACTGCGCGGACCGGAACAGATCATTCGAGACCAGCAGTAAGTGTAGACCTCAGCTTCCTCCTGCGTTCTCGATCTTGTCATGCTAATCGGTTCTTACGATAGGCGAACCAGACAGCGGGCGCGCGTGTAACGTACTCGCCATCTTTGGCAATATCTTACAACCATTTCTCTTGGATCTCGATGTTAGTGTCATCTCTGGGACAATTACTAGTACTGTGGAAAGTAAGCGGTCGTCCAAAAATCTTCCGTCGCGTCAATAACTATTTCAATCGCCTTTGGGCCTCGAGGAAGCACTGAATAAAGATACATTTGCATTTTGTAAGTGACATACTACTAGTCTACTCCTCTCCGACTCCTCTCCGAAACTAAAACAGGTACAAAGATATTATCTATACACGACGTGACACAGGATACCAAATCGGAACAACGAGCATCTAACCACTCAATCGCTCTGTTCCAAATCTGCGTAGTACTGATGTGCTTCCTCCAGTATGTTCAGAATGCCACTGTGCCCGATATCTGGGTCAATTTGCGTGTGCGGATCAGGCGGGGTACACCGCGGACAGTAAAATAATGGTGCTTCGTCCCGGGATAGTTTTGGAAATCCTGTGTGCTCCTTTCTGTGATGAGCATTGAGGTCGCTAAAAACGGTGTACCATCGAGGTATGCAGCAGAGTTGACAGCGCCAGAATTTGCAGGTGCTATAGGCCTTCTGGTGACGATCGTAATCGTGAGGACGCCCGTAAGTCCTCTTGCAATGACATCGCAGCACTTCGGATGGCCCGGATGCAGTCCGTGGCTTGGGAGGGGGACGTTCGTACGGGAGCGCATAGCGTAGGCGCGCGGCCTTTTTAACCTTTCCAGTCGAAGTCGGCCTACCCTTGGCCTTAGATACAGGCACTGCCGGCAATGGTGTCATACAAGATATAGTCGAAGCGACATTGGGGTCGCTGTACGTCTCCCCAATGGCGGGACGATCCTGAGAGGCCAGATCTGTAGCGGCGGGGGCCTCATCCGAGTTTCGACCAATCTCGGATGTCGAGGGCAGTGTACCCTGACATTCACCGCTATGGGTAGCCGGCTGGACATATCCGCCATAGGATGAGGAGTTCCACAGTGTGTCCGCGTCAGATCCAGATGTCGTCGGTGGGTACCAGGCAGCTTGCCCGAGGGGACTTGAAAGCGGGTGTCCCGACGAGGAGAAATCCTGAGCAGGCTCCACTAGCGATAGCCAGGCTTGTATATCCGCGATTGGAAATCGGGCATGAGACAGCGCCTTCGCCCCTGTCGTATAATCATGCTGCGCGAACGAGCTCGATGACGCGTCTTGGGTGGGGACAGTGGGGGTGGGCGGGGATTGCTGTACCGACGGCAGCGTCTTAGAGTTCTGCCAGAATGCGTCCAGGGCTTTCGAGTTTGTAGACAGCGGCGATGGATGCGGTACAGTCAAATCGGGATGCAGCACAGCCGGAGATGGACCAGCAGGAGACGACGAAAGAGTAGACGCAGACGACAATAACAATCCTTCCTGTAGCGGCTCATGTGAGGTGCTTGCTGGAGACCCGCTCGATGACGGCTGAGATGACAAGAGCGACAAAGGGTCGAATGAAGATATCGGAGAGGGCTCGACAGCGGGATACGGTGTCGAATTGTTGGACGAGGACAGCGAGGGACATGTAGACGAGGGAGAGGAGTCAGTGTAATTCCAGGAGTTAGTCAAGAGCGGTTCGAAATACGGCGAATCGTCGTAAAATTCCTGGCCAAGAAAATGAGAGGCCAAGCGACGAAAAGATGGAGGCGTGCCACGCACTGATTGTCCGTCGTAGCCATCGGGGAAACGACAGGGATCTTCCTGCCAGAGTGCGTGAGCGTCGGCCTTAGGAGAGCTAGTGCTAGGTCAGCGTTATATGGCTACGACTAATGTGATACACATCTCACGGGGGGAAAAGTTGGCGAAGAAAAGGGAAGTGGGACAGTGGAGACGACAGCGAGCCCAGAAAATCCATCTTTGTGAGGTCGTCGGCTTGGAGTTTGGGGTTAGACACCTTGTAGGCGAGGAGTAACTTTGCGTAGACGCGAGTCTTGAGACTGTTTGAGGGGGTAATTCAGGCAGAAATGAGTGCGGCCCGCTCCTCTTTAAACGAAAAGTGAATGATAGAATTCCAAGAAGTACCTGAGCAAAGTATCCCTCTTCGTACATTAGATAATGTGTAGAGCCATGCATCTCCGGATGGCAGTGCAACTCCGAAAACTTCTTCAACCATTCGAGGCCGATCGATGGTGGATACTTAATTACTGGCACCACGAAGCCACGCAGATCAGGAAGCACAGCTTTCCGAGAGGTAGAGATTCTAGGAACATGCCTTTCACGCGTAGCACCCGGTATTATGCTGGCTCAGAGCCTCAGACAGAGGAACCATCACGTTCTCGAGAAAACGGAAAACAGCGCGTCAAGGATTAGCGCGTCTGTAGCACTGGCAGCTGAAGATTTGCGAAAAGTCAACATCGGTAATGCTTGAAAATGAAGAGCTAGAGTTCACCGTGTGCGCACGTGTACAATGATTTCTGTAAAGACCCGCATCATGCTAGAGCGCTGAGGACTTCTCGGGGGCGTCAAGGCTGAGAGATGAGCGTCGAGGAAGACTCGAGTGTCGAGGAAGAGACGCCGTGAACGCGGAGTTGTAACTTTCGTCGCGGTGTCTGAAATGATTCCGTGCCTCGATGATTATGGTCGACGACGACTTGAACGACCACCATGTCTTTGTGCAAGTGCCTGCCAATGCTGTTCTTCCGTGAACGCTACATATCGTACCCGCGGGGACTGCTTGAGCTGAACAAATACCCCTCTGCTCCTCTGTACTCTAGGACGGCGAGCTAAGGCCTGTACCAATGCCGACGGGATTGTACCATGCAACATTGAACAAAGCCGTGACTCGGTCAGCCTCTTCCTTGCCTCAAGAAGTGCTCCTTTGCTATGCGACGTACATCGACGACGCTGTCAACTCATGCGTCTCCGATCTTGGCAATGTTCCCGCAACGCGGTCCGACAGGCCCTCTGGACTACTGGACGCGCCCGGGCCACATTCCCCACTTTCCATAGACCTCAGGCCTTTGCGCTCCTTCAACGTTAATCAAGGCTTTCTAGTCTGGCTGTTTTTTTTGTACTTGTACTCCGTGCTCCTACTCAGTACTGTCACCCGCCCCATTGTTGCTCTACCGTTTGCCGCGCATTTCCTCAATTGTTGCCTCTTTCGCCGTTTTGGACCCCTTCGCTCTCAACCCCCGTTCCCTCGTAACGATGTTTGCGCTGTAAGTACGCTGCGAATACCAACGACTGTGCATCGAGCTTTGCAGTGAAGCAGTCCGCTGGCAGGGGCGGGATACGGGCATACACGTGATTCGGGACCCTATCTCTTGCAATATTTTCGTATCCGCAGCTCTTTTTTCTGAGGCCGCCTGGGCTAAACGGTGGCCGAGATACGACGGGTTTTCTCGAGAATGACGCTGTATCCGAGGCGCTGTAGCTAATCCGCAGTTGGCGCAACCGATCGGATTCGCTCGGCGCTGCTTCTTCGCCTTTTCACTCAAACTTCAACGTTGTGGACGTTTGCCATGAGGCCTGTCTGCTTTCCTTGCTTTCATCCTCTGTTTTTACTCGCAAAATCGGTCTAAACCCGCCCCAAGCTGCTCAAATGCGCCGCATGATGTCGCGGATGTCGCGGGTGACATGTGGCGCCACCGCCGCGTTCGTTCGAAATGTGGCGACATCTCCTGTCGTTTTTCCAGGCGTCCTGCTCGGGTTTATCTACTATCAAGTGCACCTATACTGGCTGCGGCAGGTCGGCAGTGGCTCTTGGGCTCCATCATGGCCCCCCGCACGAACGCGTCTTGTGCTGTCCATGGTCGCAGTTCCACTGTGGGCAGCGTACATGTCTCTGGGGATGATCGTCATGCATCTGCTACAGCAGCTATGGAGGCATGATGAAACGGAACGCGCACATCCGATCGAGCTCGGGTACGACAGCTCGAGCGATTTGGAGCAGCAAGCGATGCTCGAACGCCACTCAAGTGCAGGCTCAAGTCCGACTACCTCGAGTCATGGCCATCACCGCCGACAGAGCTCGCAAGCATACGCAGGCGTACCGAACATCAGCCCCGAATATCGTTGGCGGCTGAAACTTGGTTCCTACTTGTCGCTCGTCGTTCTTGGTCTGGTTTTGCTGTTCACATACGAGCAGCCGAACGACGTGCGGTACGGTGCGGACGTGCGGAGAGCTGTCAAGTATCCGAAAGCGCAGGGCTACTCTAACGGAGGTACGCTAACTGCGTTACTGACTGGTTGCATATTCTGATTGAATGCGTGCAGAGAAAGTATTCATTGCAGCCATGTTTCACAACAACGAAAACGTTGTGCCATATTGGGGCAACGAAATAATCAAAGCTGTTCAGTACATCGGCATCGTAAGTTATATGCTGTTCCACAATTGTCCGAGACTTGATGCTATCACATTGTAGGAAAACATGTTCGTATCTATCGTTGAGTCGTACTCCACGGACGCAACCACCACACGACTCAAAGATCTATCCAAAACACTCCTGGCAATGCGTATCCCCCACCGCATCGTCCTTTCCGATATCACCATTCCACGGCCCGCCAGCATGGAGACTGCGCCCGCGCGCATCAATTTTCTCGCCGCCACGCGAAACCGGGCCCTCGAACCGCTCGTCCAGCGGGGCGGCTACGACCGCGTGATCTTCAGCAACGACGTGTTCGTGCGTGCGGAGAGCGTCGTCGAGCTGCTGTCCACGCGCGGTGGTGCGTACGACATGGTGTGTGGGCTCGACATGGCATCCTGGGGTCTCTACGACTCCTGGGTCACGCGCGACCGCCTCGGGGGCCTCGTGTCGTCGCTGTGGCCATATCTTCTCGAGGACGCGGGCATGCGCGCTATCATGGCAGACGATCCCGCACCGGTATTTTCCTGCTGGAATGGCATCGTCGCGATGCGCGCCGCGCCGTTCTACCCGCCGGAGCGGCGCAGCACCGCGAACTTCACGCTTTCCACTGCCCCGCACCCGTCTGTGCTGCCGGCATCGCATCCGCTGTCGCCGCTCCCGGCAGACACGACGCCCGCCACCGCGCCCGCACTACGCTTCCGCGCGAGCGAGCCCGACGAATGCTTCTCGTCGGAATCGTTCCTCCTGCCGTACGACCTGCGGCGCGTGTACGCGCTGGACGAGATCTACATAAACCCGCGCGTTGTGACGGCGTACGACTGGAGCTCGTTTGTGTGGTGGAAGTACATCACGCGACATTGGGTTGTTAAGTGGTGGATCGAGAGGTGGGAGGGCGGGGCGGGGATGCATCTGGCGAAGATGATCATTGGGTCGCCGGAGAAGGTGTGGCGGTGGGATGGTGGGGAATGCCATCCGGTATGAGCCACCATCTTTGCGTTTTGCTCTTGTCACTGACTATCTTCTGTAGTGGGGGTGACATATTGCTTGGCTTTTTGGGACGGTCACTCGTTCTATCTTGACGGCGGCCTCGATAAACATTAGACGTGGTCTTGCCACATTACATTAATCGCTCATAGCATCATCGATGCTATTCTATTACATAATGTATAATCATCGACAGCCAAGTCATTGTCTGTAACTGCATCTCTCCGGCATGATCGCTTGCGCTGAGCTGATTGCTGACCTCGCTGAGTGGCTCTCTTTATCATCCGTCACGTTGTCCCCAAGCTCCTGCTAACTATGTAACCTTTGTCTCGTCGCGGTCATCACTACGCCGAAAGAGTAGTCAGGCAGTTGCGTTATATGCCTTTCCTTGATGACCGGATAGAGCTCGATAGGGCGCGATGTCCCCACGGGCCTCCATGTTAAACCCGGGATAGGCCAAGGTTCCCAGGGGCCTGAACGACTGTTCTGACCTAGGTAAGTACGCAATCACTCTTTGCAAATGCACTTAATGTCTCACTCGGATCGTGCTTGCAGTGCTTTCTACGATTGACCAGAATTGAGCATGTCTGTGTATCTGGAGGCTCAGGAGCTGTCATGTTAGCTTCAGCTGCCGCATCCGGGGCCCCACATTTGCAAGGTTCGCCACTTCTCGACAGTATGTCTACCAGGCTAGATGTTGACTAGTTACGATGCTGTTGTCGTGTCATCCGGAGATTGTCAGTACTTACTTACTTACCAGCCTGACACTGACAGTTAGCTTACTCAGAGAGGCCGTGACCGCACAAAACACGCTATCATACTTACTGTCCGGAGCCGGACATATATTTAAAGGCATTCTATCATGGCAGCAATCCTTGTCCAAACTACGAGACGCGTTCCAGCCTACCATGTCCATCCCCAAACTCTTCCAGCCCAAACAAGTCGGGGACATCCTCCTCGGCCATCGTGTCGTCCTCGCGCCCCTCACGCGTTTCCGCGCGAATGACGAGCACGTCCTTGGAGATTTGCCGAAACTATACTACGAGCAACGCGCCAGTACACCTGGGACCCTCCTCATCACAGAGGCGACGATCATCTCGCCGCAAGCTGGTGGATACACTAACGTCCCGGGGATCTATAACGAGGATCAGATCGCTGGGTGGAAGAAGGTATGCCGTCCGCGCTGTTGGGACATACCGGCGTTAACGGTTCTGTGGTGTGCTAGATCACGGACGCGGTTCATGCGAAAGGATCTTTCATCTATCTCCAACTTTGGGCTCTCGGGCGCGCCGCCACCCCCGAGGTACTAGCGAAGGAGGGCGGTTACTCCTACGTTTCCGCATCGGACGTCCCCTTTGCGGGCAAGCCAGACATCCCGCGTCCGCTCGCCACCTTCGAGATCAAGGAGTTCGTGGAAGCTTACGCCACCGCCGCGGCCAACGCCGTGCACAAGGCTGGCTTCGACGGCGTTGAGATCCACGGCGCGAACGGGTATCTCGTCGACCAGTTCCTGCAGGACGTGACCAACCACAGAACGGATGAGTACGGTGGCTCGATCGAGAACCGCGCACGTTTTGGTCTGGAGGTGGTGGAAGCGGTCGCCAAAGCTGTTGGTCCTAAGAAGACAGCGATCAGGCTCAGCCCGTGGAATCGGTTCCAAGGTGCGTAGAGTATCGATACATAATCATGCGTCACCTCCAGCTGACGCTATGACCGCGCAGAAATGCGTATGGCGGACCCCAAACCAACGTTCACATACTTCGTGACCCGCCTCCGCGAGCTCTACCCCGATCTCGCATACATCCATGTAGTCAGTCCCCGCATGGACGGCCTCAACGTTCTCGAGGACCTTCCCGAAGGCGAGTCCAACGACTTTATCGAGGAGATATGGAAGCCGCGTCCATACATATCTGCGGGTGGGTACAAGCGCGAGACTGCGTTGAAGGATGCGGAGGAGAAGGACCAGCTGATCGCGTTTGGGAGGGCGTTCATAGCGAATGTGAGTCCTGCTTCGTTGGTAGCTCAGTTGGTTCCGAAGCTAAGATGCGTGGTTTGCAGCCTGATCTTCCGCTGAGGCTGCAGAAGGACCTGCCTCTCAATGTGGGAGACCGTGCGACGTACTATGTGCATAACGACACCGACCCTAAGGGTTATACTGATTATCCTTTTGCAAGTTGAAGGTTCGATTGTACTCGGCTTCTATATGTATTTAGTAGGTAGATGAACATTGTAACCTATTAGCGACCCCGGTCCGTCGGTGCCAAATTCATGGTAGACCTTGTTGGCATTGGGTCTGGTTATGATACGGACACCCGGCACACTAGAATATTGGTCCAATAAATCGTAAGGTAGGTACATCGTTCCCTAGTAAATGATGTCTGGACCTCGCGGAGCGCGAGTCTACGGTCCTATACATTGTATATACACCGTCCGAGTAGGTCATCGACTACTCGCAGAGAAAAGCGACCATGTACATACTATAAGATATATAAGCGCACTGGGAGTTGTCGCACGAAACATACAGTGCAGCGGAATGTACATGCCAGCTGCGTGGAAAATCGTAAGTGTCATCTAAATAATCTAACAAAGCTCGTCCTGTCAAGCACGGTCAAGTGTACATGTAATATCTCACGCGTATCCGAACGACTCGACGTGCAACGTAACACTCGGCGCGCCACGGAGGATGTTTCCGGGGCTCGACACGGGGAAGCGCAGCGCATTGCGAACAGTGCGTGCAATCGGCTGGGAGCCGCATACTGTAAGGCGTCAAAGGTCAGGAATACTTCGAACCCTAGACGGTGGAATAATATACGCACCACTGACGGACATCTTTCCGTTTGTTGCATCCGCCTCCTCTCGCAGGATAGTATGCAGATCGGGTCTCCCCTCCGACACCTTCGCAGCGGGGGAGTCAAGTATATGCGCCGACTTCAGTTTATCCAGCTCCATATTGCTCCTCGACCCGGAATGAACAGAGTCCGCATCCCACGACGTAGAGTAATTGCGCAGCTCCTCGACACCGTTCATCCCGCCCGCGCCCGTGACGAAAATGCGGAGCTCGATCTTGAGCGACTCCGGTGCAAGCTCGAGCGCCCGGGAGAGCGCCTCGGAGATCCAGCGGATATGGCTAGCGTCGCGAATGGTCCAGATGAACACGACTTTGCGGCACAGAGTCGCGCCGTTGCGCGCACGCTCGACGATGTCCAGGAGTGTGGGGAGGGTGTAGCTCACGCCCGTGCCGCCTGCGATGAGCACGCTCGTATCGAACCGCGACAAATCGGGGGATGTCCCGTAAGGCCCATCGACGAGGACTTTGACCGTTCCGCCCCGCCGTGCGGTCTCGGCGAGGTGCTTTGTGAACCCTCCGCGGACGTTGATGAGGAATACGAGCTCCTTCCAGTATGGAGCAGCACTCTCTCCGGGGTTCTCGAGTTGATTGGCGGACGAGGAGGCGGAGGGGGTCGATTTCTCGGACTGGGAGGAAGGGCTGTCGAAAGAGGCGATTGTGAACGGGTGCGCCTCGAAGGGAAGTTTCGACACGCCGGGAAGAATGAGGTACGCGGTCTGGCCCGGGGTCCAGTGGAAGTGCGGTGGGCGGTTGAAGCGCAGGCGCACGAAGTGGTCCGAAAGAAGCTCCGTAGTGGCGTCGAAGTGGTCGGACTTCCCCAAGCCGAAGTACGAATGGTTGAAGAGTACGAGGCGCACGAAGCGGATGAGGCGGTCAAGACCCCAAATAATAAAGGCGGTGTACACGTAGGGGTCGTACATGAGTTTCTTGACGTGAAAGTACGCGCCGACGAGGAATATCCTGTGCGAAAGATGATGAGTAGGTTGCACGGTCTCCAGGAAGATAGCGACACGTACAAGACCGTTGCAAAGTGCAGATAGAGGAAGAATTCGTACGCCGCGGCTCGCACAGGACGAAGAGATACGAGAAAGAGGAATGAAAACGCGCAAAGCGCCATCAGACCGCAACGAATAAACATAGCCGAAAGTGCCTCCTCTATCATGCCTTCGCTGTAAGGATATTTCGTCAGAACAACGTGCACATCAAGTGAGAAGTTAGCCGTACGCTGAAAATGCATTAAGCTTAGATGCGAATGTTTGTCAGGATACGTTAGGATCAGAGACAGAGAAATGCCTCACCTTGGATCCACCATGAACCCAAAGTAAAAGTAGAACGACCCTCGCCATCATGCGATGAACATAATTGATCTACATGACAGTGAGCATAGAACTGCAAGTGTCCCACAGGAGTTATTTACCTTGTCGAAGCTTACACCGGTGAGCACTGTCACAAATCCAAGATTAAACCAAGTCAAACGGTACAAAAGAGATCGCTTACGGGAGACGATGTTATTCTTCGTTCCCAAAGCCGTAATGATGGGGACCTGGCTTATGGCTATGGCGCCTGCTCGATTACTCCAGTACGAGAGGCTCAGTTTGTTACCCGCCGTGTCCGTAGTGTTGATAAATTCCCAGCCGAAAATGACGATGATGTAGGCAATAGTGACGAAGACCTCTGCCAGATTCAACGTATAGGACTGGCCAATTTCCAGCGTCCAGCGGTACGCTACTACGCGATAGAGATTCGCGATAGCGGAGGGTAGTCGTCGTAAAGACGACCCGTGCCTCGCCGGTGCCGTTTCACCGCTCTTTTCGGGATCGGCGACAGCGGTGGGAGATATCCGCCGACGGGCAATCCTGCGGTAGAGGATGGATAGGACATTGGCTACCGTAGCCAGAAAAATAAAGCTCGCCAGGAAGAACCAGACCTGGTGTGGATAGGCCTTTGTCCGCGACCGAGCAAGTACCTGGTCAGGGTTGACGTGAGGCGGTCCGGGGGGAGGTGCCATTGCGGAGGACGTAGTACAGATGAACTCGACGCAAAAAGGGGGCAAGACGGTTTGCACTGTAGATGCATGGCACTAGAGCCACCTAGTCTTTATACCATGTCCGAATGCGCCTGTTCAACCAATGCGAACCGTCGGTAAGTATTGCGACATGACGGGGAAGCCAGATTATGCTTCAACGCCATGAGGATAAACGCGGATACGCGTGCAGGGTATAATGGAGCGATTACTTAGCAGTGGGGTCGAGGACTCGGACGCCGTGCCCAACGCGGTACGAAGAAGCTGTTGGCGCTATGTTCAACGCGGACGCTACCATTTAGGCTTTCATTCTCTTACAAAAACATCCATAAATTACTTTATTTGGAGGTTTCGCGTGATTATTATTTTTGGTCCTTTTTGGATATCTCCTTCACGAAGAACAGTCGTTCAAAACTTGAGACTCGCTGCTCCTCCGCTCTGCCCGTGTACACCGCTCTCGTCCATCTCGGACCACCAGGCATTAATGCTCGCGTCTCTCTTACTGCCGCTATATTTTTGCCTTGAGAGTTCAGCTGTTATCTTAGCCTTTCATCGACGCATGTGCTTTCCCGGGGATCCATGCAGATGATGGTCCATCCGCCGGGGCCACATGCAATTTTTCGATTGGAACACTTTCTGGTGCAACTAGGCCCACACAATTGGACGATTGATAAGTCTTCACCAAGATGAAAAGCCCGCTTAACCCGGGAGCCGGTAGCAGATGGATTTCGGTGCGTTTTTCAACATATAATCAGATAATCCACACGGAGACCAGGTGGATTGCGACCAATTCGGGGAGCATTTTCTACACGCCTTAGCACGCTCATATCGTATCTCAGTTAGAGCGAGCCCTCGCACTACGCCACACACCTTGACGTTTGGTATCGGGCGTAGCGGCTTCGTCTGCTCGCTCGTCGCTCGTCGCTCGGCCCTCCGACTTCCTTACAGCCGATCGAGCGCAGAGGCTGTCCGTTCTAAATACACACCCGGTATGTACGTCTTGGAAACTACTGCGGCGTACGTGCTGTAAGCTCTCACCGTCCCCGTTTGAGACCTGTAGCATACACATTATTAGGCCAATTTGAGTCGGATCTTGAAACTCCGTGACGATCCCGTCAGTTCAACGTGATTTCGCCGGTGCATCTTGATGCGATGCTTGAAAATCGGAGGTGAACACTAAAACTCGTGTTCTAACGTGCTCCAACATCTGTTCAACGGTATTCCGCGTCAAAGATTACTTGGGAACGACCCTTGATATCTTGCTGACTGCTTCCCTCGGGCAGCCCACCGACCCACCTTTTGATGATGCCATGATATGCTACGAGCGTACGAAGGGCGCGTCAAACAAAAGGGCGCACGGGCGGCATCCAAGTGGGTTCAGATGCAGGCTTGGTAGCCACCGACGCTTCCCCCCGTCCGTATCATTGCACTTTGATCACCCTTGAACAGAAACGTAGGACGAGCTATCCTACCCGCAGCCTCAGGTAAGTCGCTCCGTCGCTGTGCTGTGCACAGAAGCTCTTAACTAACTATAGATAGGTCTTCTCCGAGTCGCGAGACGCTTCGTAAGTCGTCCTGCCTCGGATGGGGATTCGGTACTCCCTAGTCCGGGTCATCAGTGCGAAGGGCGCATATTCCCACCGCGGTGGGTCACTCCGAAACTACGTTGCAAAAACCGTAACTCAACGCCGTCGTGGTTGGGTATTACATGCATTGCCTCAAACACGTTATGTCCGTCGAAGCGCTGTTCTAGAGACGTCGACTAGTGGCAAACACGGTGAGCCCGCCGGGGAGAACGGGTTTGGTCTCGCAATTTAACCGCTCCGGTCGCAACCATGATTACATACTGTACATAACCAGGGTAGCGTGGTTGCAGGTGAGTTTAGTACGTGTTGAAGGATTGCAGATTTGAAGCCTCGAGCTTGAAGCATTGCAGGCTGTCGTCTTATCATCCAACCACTACACTTGCCATTTACGGATATGTATTCCCATCCAACTTCACGCCACACCCGTCCAACGTGTTGCATCTCATTCGCAAGCAGACACCATCATTGCGAGCAATTCCCGTTCCACATAAATGCACGCGCGACATCATGCAGAATCAATGCATGCAAACGGTCGTTTGTATTGCTATCTAACAAAGAAGATTCTAAAACATAGAAGTACAATTGAAAGGAGTGACAGAGATAGCGATAGCGATACAGTGTGTATTAATCAGGCGTATCCAAACGCCTCTACGTTGAGAGTGATAGAAGGACCTCCGCGCATGATGTTGGCTGGGCTAGCAGCGGGGAAACGGAGTCCCTCTCGGACCGCGCGGGCGAGCGATTGCGATCCGCAAACTGGGAGTAGAACATAATATTAGCTTGGCAAAAGCACTGTATCGGTACAAACAGACATACCGCTGACAGACATCCGTCCACTTGTGGCCTCAGCCTCTTCTAGAAGCACTTGGCGCATGTCGGGTCGCCCGGAGTGCACGCGGACAGCAGGGAAGTTCGTGATGGCCGCGCCACCCGGGGCGCCCACCGTCGAGTGGCTGCTCTCGGAGAACTTCTCCCAGTTGGTCGAGTCGACAGTAAAGTTCGAGTCGTTGCCTTGGAATCCCATGTGCGGCATCGGGGGGAGGGGAGCGGCGGGCTTTGCGTTGATGTAGCCGCGGCCTCTCGTGATGTAGAACCGGATTGAAATTTCAAGGGACGATGGCGCGAGGAGCAGGGCACGCGAGAGGGTCTTGGAGATCCACTCGATGTTGGCTGACCATCATACGTTAGGCAACAAATTCGCAGAGGGAGATGGCAGTCGTACCTTCATCGCGGATCGCCCAGATCCACACGAGTTTGCGGCAGCTGCTGAGTCCGTGACGTACGTTCCTGCACAGATACAAAGGATATCGATCGTCAGCGTGGCACGAGATGAAGTCAACAAGAGAGCGAACGCACTCGATTGTGTCCAGGAAGACCGGCAGCGTATACGTCACACCAGTCTCTCCCGCAACCAAGACGACTGTGTCAGATGCACCGAGATCCGGGGACTTGCCGTACGGCCCATCGAGCAGCACCTTGACAGAGCCACGCCTTGCTGCCACCTCACCGAGCCGCTTCGTGAAGCCCTTGTGCGTCTGAATGACAAAGACGATTTCCTTCCAGAACGGCGACGGACTGGTAGCATCCGAGAGGTTCTTGCTGCTGGAATACGAATCCATTCCCAGCGCCTCACCGCGCGCGAGCCCATCAACGCCACTGGAATCGTAGCTGGCGATGGTGAAAGGGTGCGCCTCAAATGGTAGTGTCGAGACGCCCGGCATCACGATGTAAGCGGCCTGCCCGGCACTCCAGTGGTAGTTCGCGGGACGGGGCATGCGCACACGCACAAGGTTGTCGGCCAAAAGCTCGGTGATGGCCTCGACTGCGCCAGACGATCTGGTGAACCAAATCATGCGCACAACCCGGGTCAAGCGATCCGCACCCCAGATAGCGAAGGACGCGATGATCCACGACTGAAATTTGAACTGAGAGGTGTGGTAGAACGCGCCGACCAAGAAGATGCTATGGTGGGCAAATACGTCAGTCCACCGGCTATCTATTCTTCTAGCTAAAATACTTACAGAACCAGGATGAAATGAGCATAGAAGAATATTTCGAAAGAGGCTGCGCGAATGGGCCGCAGAGATATGATGCACAGGACGGTGAAAGCCGCGACGGCCATGACACCGAGCTGCAACCAGCGGAACGGCAATTCCTTCTCAATTCTGACATTGCGTTCAGTGAAACGTACTTGTAGCTCAAATTTGTCAGCTTACCCAGCAGCAATCTAAACAAAAGCATCTTTTGAGTACCACAAAACACTTGCGAAGGACACTACTCCTCACCTTTGAACCAGCGTGAACCCAAAGGAGCACGAAAGTAACGCGCGCTGTCATGCGATGAAGGTAGTTCAACTGGAATCGGTGTCAGCTACGACATACTTCATATCAAACTCATAGAACTAGCCTTGTCAAAGCTCACACCAGTGATCACTGAAGGTAGTAGGCTCGATCAAATGCTAATCGATGACAAAAAGCAAGTCAAAAACGCACGGGAAACAATGTTGTTCTTTGTGCCCAAAGCGACGATGAGAGGGAATTGACTTGTAGCCAGGAAACCAGCGCGATTGCTCCAATAAGAGACCATGAGTACCTGGCCACTCAGCGAAGTCGTGTTGATAAATTCCCAAGTGAAGAGAGCTGCCATGTACGCCATAGTCAAGAAAACCTCTGCGAGATTAAGCGAGTAAGAGCCGCCGAATGAGATGGTAGTTCGGAACGCGAGGACCCGGTAAACGTTCACGACTGCGAGGGGGAGGCGGGAAAGCGACAGAGGGTGCCTCTTGAAGCCGCCGCGCCGCTCCAGATCAGCGGCGCGTTCCCAGTCGCTTTTGCGCGCAAAGCGAGAATGCAGGAAGGACGCAAGCTGGAGGCTTTAGCGGAAGGGGCATAAGAAAATACGAGGATGAACCAGAAAATGGTATTGAAACGTACACCGTAACGAGTGACAAAAACCCCGCAAACAGGACCCAGACCTGCTGGGGGTAGTCCTTATTCCTGGCCTGCGCGATGGTCTTGTCGGTAACTGGAGTCGCGCCAGGCGGTGGCGCGGGAGCTGTAGCCGCACGGCGGAGGAAAGAGAGGACTGACACTGCCGGAGTGGACATACTTAGTCGCAGACTGAGTGCAGAGCAGGAGCGGAAGAGAGGAAAGAGGGAGAAAATGAGTGCGTTGTGAACGGCGACGATGTCTTATAAAGCGATCTACTCTTCGGGTGCCTTCTAAGTATGTTGTTGGAGCAAATGAACGTGCAGATCAATGGGGGTTCGATAAAAGGGGAAGGTACCGGCATCCGCACGGCTTATTCGTCATTTTGAGCCTCGACCTTGAGGTTTCCTGTATGCAGTCTGGCGGCCGCGCTTCTCAGCAGTCGTCTCGACGACGGCATTGAAAGTCCAGGGTGGACGAGGAGTGCGTGATAACGGAGGAAATATACGAGAGATACGCCGATGCTGCGCACTTGCTGGAAATGGGTACTTTTTTCTCTATTCCATTGTGAGGCACAGCATACGGCGAGGAAGACAATGCAAACATTTCTACGGCGCCCGGGAGGAGGAGGGACGTTGAGTGTCGAATAATGAAGAAACCCCAGGCTGCGGAGACTACTCGCCTTGGACCCGTGGTTGTGGAGACTATCTCCCCCGATCCCTTGGTAACGGAGACAAAACGGGTCATTCCGGAGTTGTGCCGAGGGTCCGGGTCACGGGCCTTAATTCTAGGCTCAAATCAGGTTCACTTCATTATTCAGAGGGATTGAAGAATAATTGAAGTCGCATGTCGCTCTCGCCGTATGCTATACCTCGTCGTGACCGCTATAGCAATAGAGAAACCGGTGGTCAGCAATTTGGGTGGGCGACTAGCATAGTTGTCCTCAGAAAATGAATTTCACGCACGAGAGACGATGCTAGGGATGCATCTGCCAATCGAGGAGAATTTATAACCTCGACGACGTGGCTGGCCGGGAAGTATAAATCGTAAGCAGAGTTCTCCCGCGTAGAGCACAACTATACACGACACGACGTACATGTATTCATGCATCTATATGAATCCCCGGCTCACACCTTCTGGAGCGGCATGGCCGATGTTGACGAGAAAGACGAACGTAGAGATCCCCCGGAATGTGCTGCAGCATTAGTCGGTGAGCCGTGCTTCCTGCTGACTGTATTTGGCCTTATTGGCGATTCATTTAGCACTGGGTGATTCCATGGAAGGTGCTCTGGGTTGAAGTGCAGTTATCAAACCACAGCTGATGGAGAGGAGGGTCAGCAGCAGAGAACTCGTGCGCGACGTACCTCTCACCGCAAGCGAAACAGTGACACATGGAACATCTGCATCAATGGCCTTATTGAGGATCCGCCACGAGAGCTCTCCTGGACTGTGGGCGTATGTCTTTGAGACTTCGGAGTCGCAACGGAACAGATGACGAAGCACTGTATTATTATGTTAATTACAAAAGCCCTTCTGATAGCATGAGCATCCCTACACAGTGCTACAAGATAACGACGCACCTAGTGACTATAGTATGCCATTACATCTCTGTTGTCCGCCCACGAAACATCCCAATAATCTTGTATGTGATCCAAAAGCCGACGATGAAGGATACAATTTGAACAGTCAGTCGAAACGCCTTCACGCCTCCGGGGCCGGTTCCAAATGCCTGTCCTGCGCGCCGTGATGTCTCCGCAAGGGACGCGCCAAAGGAGTTGAACCGATCACCCTGTTTCCTCGCCACGTCGGACGCGTGCATACAACACGATTGAACGAGAAAACTCACAGTCTCATCCAGAGTCAAATTTTGTCGTTCAACATCGTCATTGATGTCCGTTGTGACCTTATACAGCGTGAACGACTTGGTTAGACTCGGAGTCCGCAACAATGGCTGAGAAAGTGTTGGGACTTACGCCGCGAAGAGTTCGGATCTTCGAGTGAAGCTCGTCTAACCGTTGGTCATTCTGAGCCTCGTAGGTATCCTCGACGCGGCCCCGCGATGTCGACATCAGTCGAAGACTACAAGCGAGCACGAAATGTAGAGAGAATCCGGGCAAATACAAGCCCCGGCTGCAGGCAGGCAGCGGGATGGTCAAAGCAGGATGAGAGTTTGAGACAGGTTGGAGATTGGAAGCGCGTCTCTAGAATTGCCGCTGTCCGAGTCTTACACGCCGACTAAATATCGTGATGAACTACATTACAACGTTCATGATCAAGGTCCCTGTCTTCAAATCCCTTCCATGCTGCACATGAATCTGTCGAAATGGCTATAGTCGCTATCAATCTCGGTACATACGCGTTCAAATTCCCGTCAAGCAAGCATTACAGGCTCTCAAACCTTTATCAAGCGCAAGTTAGGCAGAGACACTGCACAGCGTCTACCGTGTACGCAGCCCAGATGAGTACGTTTGATCTGAGAGGGCTTCGGACAGAATGTCTACTCAGCTGACGAGGCAAACGTAGGATATGCCCACGACTGTCACACGCACATCGCGAAGCATCAGTGTGTAGCTGCTCAGTGCTTAAAGCAGCAACGGAGCTCAGTAGAAAGCATCTATTCTGAGCCCACAGCCCCCCAATCGCCATTGCACCGCTATGTCATCGCAGGGAGTATCGCTCGTAACTGGAGCAGCGCAAGGCATCGGCCGCGCAATTGCGCTGCGACTTGCCGACGATGGTTTCGACGTAGCCGTCAACGACATCGCAGCGAAGAAAGTGGACCTCGAGAGCTTGCGAGCAGACATTGAGAAGAAAGGACGGAAGTCCCGCTGCGTTTTTGCTGATGTATCTGTAGAGGAGCAGGTGAAGACCATGATCGACACGGTGGTGGCGGAACTGGGCGGCCTCGATGTTGTGAGTGAAGATGTCCATCCTTCCGGGCGTGGCTTCTCTGATTTAATTGACGGATAGATGGTCGCCAATGCCGGCGTAATTACTTGGGCACCTTTCTTCGACAGTACGGTTTACCTCCTGCTTTTGAGGCAACCAAGAAGCTGACGGCAGTTCAGCATCCGTCGCAGATTGGGATAGAATCTTCAACGTCAACGTCAAAGGCGTGATGCTCTGCTATAAGTACGCTGGACAACGAATGGTTGCCCAGGGACGCGGTGGCAGAATAATCGGCGCCTCGTCTGTGGGAGGAAAGAAGGGTAAGCGCTCAAGTGCACGACTGGTAGAAAGCACTCACAATATCGGAATGAAAGGATTCGAACTCGGGAGCGCCTACTGCGCGAGTAAGTTCGCCGTTCGTGGGCTATCTCAATCGGTCGCCAGTGCCCTCGGAAAGTACGGCATCACAGTCAACACGTATGCACCAGGGGCTATATATACGCCCATGCGTACGTGTTCTTGACTTCAAGTCGAATTGCGGCTAACAGACAGGGTGCTGTAGTCCAATCCATGGAGGAGGCCACTGTTGAGATGGGAGCTGCACCTGGATCGTTTTTGGACGCTGTGAGATGCTTGATAGTTGGTGTTTTGGATTGACTTACATCTATGATTTTGTGTAGATGGCGAAGGGGTCTGTCGTAGGACACACAGGCACTGCTGAAGATATTGCTAGCTTAGTGTCCTATATCGCATCGAAAGAGGCTCATTTTATCACGGGTGAGTCGCGCGCGGCCCTCTTTGACTCTTGCAAACATTGCACTGATTGTTTTTTTTTACCAATCTAGGGCAAAGCGTAAGTGTTTGTCCTCAAATATCTCGGCAAGATACTCACCATTCTCACAGCTGACCTGCGATGGAGGCTATCACTTCGACTGAGGGCTTCATCGGGATACGAATGCGAACGAGTGTGTATTAGATCAACGAATGACTGAGGCATTCACGTACAGACATGACGTTCAACATTTTGCCATCGTATTTTCCAGCAGCTGCTAGTGCACAGCACCAGTACTACAGCCACACGAAGCTGGTTCTCGTAGGCAGATCTGTGTTTCGTGCGACCTCGGTGAGGTTCCCGGTCTCCGTCACCTTGTAAACCACCACGCCAGCCGTCCCCGCGACGCCGCCCGCGATAACATACTGATCCGCCTCGTCGCCGTCGCTCGGGCCGATCTGCATTCCGCGAATCTGGTCGATGCCCGTGAACACCTGTCCTGTGAGGTTGAGGCCCGACGCGGTGCGCTGGTAGATCGAGATCGCGTCGCCGCGCGGGTCCTGCGTGCCGGTGTTGCGGTTGGAAGTGTAAATAAAGGGTTTTCCGTGGGTGGGGATGTTGATTTCGCCACCGGCGAAGGCGGCACCCGCGGGTGGATTAGGAGGAACGATAGATACATTCGCGAGGAGAGGGGTCGTGCCGTTGGGAGCGGGCGGTATGGCTTGGACTGTCAACGTGCTGGATAGCTCGTGGAGCACATACAGCTCATCATCTGCGGGTAAACGTGTCAACTGTTGCCTCGAAACGAAGGGGCTGGTAGGGATACAGACTGTATACGGCCATGTGCCGTGGCCCACTGTTAGCAGGTTGCTCGATGAATCCGTGGATCGTCCAGTTTTCAGAACCGTCATTACCAAGCCTCCACACTTTATCGCCGCCCTATACGAGATGCCAATCTGAGTGCGGTTATCGTGGATATTGAGAGAATACGCACAAGGTCGGCTACAAACAATTCGTCCTTATATTCCAAGGCCATATGTGGATGAGACACGCCCTCGCCACCGGTCGGTACGGGGAACGTGATCAGTGGGGCGGATTGCAAGAAGTGTTCTGGGTCAGGTGTGGTGGGGACAATCTTGCCATTTCCCGAGCCATACTGAAGAATATTCAGCATCGTACTGATACATAAGGGATATGTCAACGCACGTTCAAGACGACTACCTCACCCGTAGACAGCGGAGTCGCAAAGGCGGGTGAGTCGCCTCCGGAACTGATAGTGTCTATAGGCCCCGCGAGCACTCCATCCGTCCCGACTGAGAACGTCTGCAATGCTCCTTGCGTCACCTCGTTCGTCGCACTGAGGATCCTGTTAGATCCATCTTGTAGGCAATGAAAGGCGAACGTACTAAAGAATGCTTTTGTTCGTCGGATGTAAGGCGATCCAGGATGGACTGTCACCCGTTGGGGACTGATTGAGCAGGCTGAGGGTCGACGCATCGGAATCGAATAGGTATGCCGCGATGAAGGTCGTGTATCCTCCTGCTAGAATCGTGAAGTTCACCATGGTGGCACTCAATGCGACTGGTAAGAGGGATGAAGGGGACAAAAGTGGGGCGGGTTTTCGAAGGGCCGATCTTTAGCCAGCCGGAAGAACCAGTCGTGGACGTTGCCGATGACAACTGCGCAAATGGAACAATGGCGTGCATCTTGTTGTGCGACTCGGGACATCCTCGCAAAGCGCGTGGGGTATGTCAGGCGGACGAGAAGACGACGAGAGAGTGGCTGATGTAGAAGTCAGATTCCTTTGCGCTACAATATATTCACGCGATCGCTTACAAGTTGCATCTGATCTAGACAGGTCAGTCAGACACATGGCACATGGGTGGCATTAGTATTCGTCGGCGAAATACGCTGGTATATATGGCGCTCTGATTGGCGTTTGCAAGTCGACATTCGCCCGTTCGTGGCAAGTCGTCGGTGGAAGAGTATCACTGCCACAAAACAAGGCGTGCTATTGAGGATGAGCTGGCAATCATTGTGGATGAGGTCGTAGCTATTCCGAGTGCATCTAATTCCTGTCACTGAAGCTCGGCTTTTCTCCGCGATTACTTCAGCTTTCTTTATGCTGATGCACTGCTAGTGTGGCGCTTACCGAGGACGATGTTACCGAGGACGATGATCAAAATGGCAAAGCCACAATTGGGATCACGACAAAGATGCTAAAGCGCCTCAAATCAATCACTGTTAGTAAGAAAAGCCAATTAGAAACAACCAGCCGTACTGACATGCGCATTAAGGCTGCAAATGGTCTCCCTATGCGAAAGACGAGAAGCTGGAGTGATCACTCCTCTGATTCACTCCACTCGCCGTCACTTTCGGTGTCCTCGACGCCCCTACTCTTCGTAAGGTGACGAAAAGCCCAATTGACCTTCGTGAGCATCGGGGGCCGTGATGCGTGCAGATTTTTCTTGTTCGCGGCGTAATCCTCCCTATACCCTTCGACTGCATACATTAGATTCATGCAAGCATCGCATTCGCCGGTCCACAGGCTTGCGTTGTCCGACTGTTTCAGTGTGGTGCAGCCACCAAGCCTGTAGGGCGCCGACATATGCACGGTATGCAGGAACTCGAGTGACGAAAGTTCACGGGCATAGATGAGCTATACCATGGAGTCAGAGGATTTCCAAGGATCACGAATGGGATATATTATACGCACTGGCAGCCCGATACCACCTTCATACGTGAGGTCCTCCGGGGTGTCTTTAAATGTCGCCAGTCTAGCCAAGTTACAGAGACTGCACCATACCAGAGCAAAAAAGCTGAGCCGCAGTACTCTGGTATGCGGAAGGCAGCGCGCTATGCCACTGAGATACTTGGGGGAAGGCCATCGAAGGCCGCGAAGATCGACGGTCTGTAGTGAGGGTGGTGCATTACAGGCGAGGTTGTGAGTGTGGAGACTTTGCCAAGAGCGACAGTCCACTCGAAGTTTCTCAAGGCGCCTGAAATTGTCGAGATTCAAATTCCAAGCTTGCCAATTTGGCGAAGAGCGTATGGCTACCAGATGTAATTCCCTTCCGTTCCAGACAGCATCAGGGTATAGACAACGCCTCTATACGTGGATTTCAACTCACTTGGTCTGAATCACAATGTCAGATAACATCCAAGAGCTGCGATCTTGGAAATCCTCATACGAGATGAATACTGTGCGAAACCAGGCCTCGAGAGCAATTCTGCGGTACGCATGGCAAGCCAGAGTCAACGACTCGAAGAGATCCCACGCCGGCTTCGTATTTTGGCCCAAGTCGTCGCTGTGCACACGAGGCGTGTCTAGCAGAAGAAATATGATATTGTGAATGAGTTCTATGGGCAAAGTTGGATTCATCGTAGTAAATAACGAGCAGAGAGGTCTTCAAGTTGCTGGTCCTGCTGTCGCCGTGCGGTATTCGGAAGTCCCGCCGAGTGGCGGAACATCCTGGTTTCGTCGAGGTCATGTTCTTCACCTTGGCTTCATACTTCACAACCACGACCTGTAACGAACTACTATTCTCACGAAACCTCAAATATCACTGTCCTGACGATCTCCTGAACATATCTTTTACGTCCGACAACCCAGCGCTACCTGACTCTATCGCAGCTGTGGCTAACAACATTCAGTTCCGGACCGATCTGCATTAGCTACACTTTCTATCCGACGACCCTATATACTATCGTGGCAGCCGCATCCCCGTTACTCCGCTCCCACAATCTGCCTACACTTTCCGGCCATGCGGTTTGGCGCGCCTCGATCACTTTCTCCCTCGCCAGTGAGGAGGGTGTCCCGGTGCGAAGCGTCTCATTATATACCTCTTCCCTGTTGCATACTAACCGCCTAGAATCAGGTCCCACAGAGAGCCCCGAAAATCATCAGGTTACGGACTACACTCTGATTCTGAAGACGACTCTAGCGACGCGTCCTCCGACGCTGGATCGAGCGCGAGCTCCTCGTCCTCTAGTTCTGCATCTGTTTTCAAAGCTCCCATATCTCCACCGCAAGTCTTTCCATAATCATTTCAGTTTTACAATCTGAACGAATATGCAGAAAGCGAAAACATGTACACCGGAGTCACTTGGAGCAACGTTACGTGGAGGATACCGTCGCCGCAATCCGATTGCGGACCAGACACAGGGATCCTTACGAGGAATGGGAAAAGGAGACGCGTCGGGATGCATTCGTACGTGGTTTAGACTTTATTCTGCACACATGTACTGATGTCACATGCAGCGGACAGCTCGTCGGGAGCAAACCACTATCCGTTCTCAGCGGCGCGACGAAATGGAGAAAGCACGCGCAGCAGACGCTGCACGACTTGCCCTCCTGCACACAAATCAGATGATGGAAGTCGAGAAAGCTCTAGGCGCTCTACGGGTCAAGCAGCAAGGCGAAGAGGACCTTCTCAAGGAACAGTGGAAGAAACGCGACGAGAAGCTTTGGGAGCGGATCGACAAAGCCATCAAGTACGAGCAGGACAAAGCGGATGCGAAGGCGGAGGCCGAGCGGAAGAGGCAAGAGGAAGCGCTGAAGAAGCAAAGAGACGCGGAGACGAAGAGGCGACTTGAGGAGGAAAAACGGAGACACGAAGAGGAGAAGGCAAAGAAGGAAGAGGAAGAGAGGAAGCAGAAGGAGGCCGAAGCGGAAAAGCTCAAGACTGAACGGACGCAAGCGGAGGAAGAGGGCCGGCGAGCTTTGGGACTAACTACGGCAACCGAAGATTGGACTCATGCTCGGACCGTTCTAAAGGTAAGTGTTATCCTTGTTCCTTGTAACACCTTCTGACAGCGACCGCAGAACTTGAAGTCGGGACCGATGAAGAACGTCAAGGCCAACAAAGAGCTGAAGACGATGTGGAATTGGCTGCGCAGACAGATTACCCCCAAGATCGGACAATTGACAAACGACCCCCAAGAAATCGCACGCATCGTAAGCACCGAGCCAATATATGATGGGACCTCGTTGCTGACAGGATGACTGCACGCTAGTCACGAGAAATCTGCGACCTTTTCGGACAGGCACCCAACGAAGAAGTCTACTACGCCGGTCTTTCGTCGCTGGCAAAAGCTATTCTCCTACAAGCTGAGACGGAGGTCACCGCTGAGCCACGGAGCGCCATCCCTCTAGCCGGAGTAACCACCAATCTCATTACGGGATTGGACGGCTTTGCGGATATATTTTTTGCCAAGCTCGTCCAGCGTTCGGGGGGATGGCCTGTGCCGGTCGTCGTACCCGAGACCGACGTCGACGGAGCGCCGTGGACAGACGAGGAGCAACGCATCAAGGCCCTCGGGTATCGCAGAGGCAGTGAAGGTGATCGCGAAAGTGCTTCGGAGTATAGCGCTCGCGTTGGTGGCATGATGAGGGTGTATTTTCATGTGCTGCGGACGCCAGTCGACAAGCCACTGCACAGGCTGTTTCAAACGCCACGAGTCTGGGGCTTCTTCGCACGAATGACCGGCGAGAAGGCGTTACTGGACTCACCCGTGGCGCCTGTCGTTCTTCATGGTGAGTTTCCATTCCACGTTCCTGTCTGTCAGACAAATAACAAGGGTGGTTTACTGATCTTGTACTATTCTTTTATGTAGCTGGGTTGGATGTATACGGCACGGAAGCCGTCGCCATCTGGGGACAGCAATGGATCAAGATACTGGCCCTCCTATACCGCGGCGTGACCGTGGGTCTCGGGGATGATAACCGATTTATTGGCGGACAGTCACCCGAGGGAAGAGCGGCACGCGTCCGCGTGCAGCTAGCCATCGAACGCGCCATGTCGTCTTGATATCCCCGCAGTTAGTTAGTGGCCGGCTATGTAATTTTGCTTCCGTCTTTTTGTTCCCCAATTGTGCTTGATATGTCGGCAAGGAGTAAAATCTATTAAGGTGCGCCCGTCGATCTGGCTTCGATCGATCTTGTCTTCAGTCTCAAGGTGTGTACATCCATTACTTATAAACACCGCGTTGATAATTCTTGATAGTTATTGGCAATGCTCCAGTTGATCAACCTATAAAGCGCATGTGCTCCCACTTATCCTATGTGCCGGACATATATAAGTTTCGCTCCTGTACAGGCGTCAGCGGACGGTCATGGGAGGTTCTCCTTTGTTAAACTTCGTACCCTGCGTAGCTATCCTGCTTGTTGCCTGGACTTACAGCAAGTACAAGGCTAATCCGAAAAGGTTACCCTTGCCGCCTGGTCCAAAACCTCTGCCACTGGTGCGTTTTGGTCAATGGTTATCTGACCTGTACTGAGCTCTGACCAGCTGCGTAGGTGGGCAATATCTTCGATATTCCTACTGAGCAACAATGGGTCACCTATGACCGCTGGTGCAAAGAATACGGTACGCATGATGCCCATGTTATACTGTGGCACTCGCTAAATTCCGATATTTAGGGGATATCATCCATATTAACATTCTTGGGCAGTCGGTTGTGATACTAGGCTCCTCCAAGACGACGACGGACCTGTTCGAGAAACGTTCGGCCTGGTACTCTGACAGGATTCGCCTGACCATGCTCAATGAACTGTACGTATGGTCATACACTGCCCTCAACAGACACGTTGACGCGATACATGCCAGGATGGGGTGGAGCTTCAACCTCGCAATGATGCGTTATGGCGAATGGTGGCGCCGACATAGAAAGGCTTTCCACAGCCATTTCTTGCCCAGAGCGATTGAGACGTACAGACCGGTTCAGATCGACGAGACGCGCAAGTTTCTCCGTCGCCTTGCAGAAACCCCCGAAGACTTTATTCATCACATTCGCCAGTGAGCATTATCTTTCTATTTACAGTTCTGATCATGGGCGCTCATCGCGACTTCCATTGTGCAGTGTGTTCGCCGCCATGATTATGAAGATCTCGTACGGTATCGATGTTTCTGAAAGGAACGACCGATACATAACAATGGCGGAGGAGGCGGCTGATAGCGTCGTCAAAGCGGGCATGCCTGGCACGTATTGGGTGGACATCATGCCATTCCGTGAGATTTCTTCCTCCCGCTCTACCCCTTGTTTCATGCGGGCCGCCTGACATCTCTCCACAATAGTTAAACACGTCCCAGCGTGGGTGCCAGGCGCTGGGTTCCAGCGGAAGGCCGCACAGTGGAAGGTGCGCTGATTTACCTATTTTACGGCCACGATGCCGCCCACCTTCATACTGACGCATCCTCCTTATCCAACCTGGAACGCGACTCGTCCATTCACGCATCCGATCATTTCTTATTGCCTCCGGTCAAAAGGAAGTGGTAGACGAGTTTCAAGATAGGCCATACAGAAACGTGAAGGATGCTTTGGTATGTTTGTCTCATATCACCTGTCCGTGCATTTCGCAGAAGCGCTGATCGTCGTGCACAGGCCAAGGGTGTTGCGCAGCCATCTCTGGCAGTAACTTTGATTGAGAACCTCCCGAACGATGCTACAAGAGCAGAAGAGGAGCAGATAGCCAAAAGCTGTGTCGCCATGGCATATGTCGGTATGTACTGCGTGGGCCCGATGTTCGCAAATAGGAGATCTGCTAATAGTGCCTTGCTCTGGAATGCAGGAGGCGCTGATACGGTATGTCTTCTGGCCGTCTCCTATCTTATTGTCTAATCATGTGGTGCTAGACCGTGTCGGCCGTCCAATCGTTTTTCCTCGCGATGGCCAGTCATCCCGCGGTGCAGCGGAAAGCGCAGGCCGAGTTGGATGCCGTCGTTGGAACTGGGCGTCTTCCGGATTTCAGTGACCGTTCCGCACTTCCGTACATCAGCGCCCTACTCAAGGAGATCATGCGCTGGCAGCCGGTGACCCCTCTTGGTTAGCACGTTTTCCTAACCATCTTGGTTCTATGATCACAATGTTCTGACTGACTGCAGCGGCCGCGCATCGGTGCATGGTGAACGATGAGTACGAAGGATATTTCATCCCGAAGGGCTCCATTGTCATCGGGAATACTTGGTGTGTGAAGCACATGCTCTGTCGCGATGAACTATTTTTACCGTTTATTTCAAGGGCGATACTGCACGACCCGTCTGTGTATCCTGATCCCGAAGCATTCAAGCCCGAACGATTCTTGAAGGACGGAAAGATCGACCCTTGCGTACGGGACCCCACTACATCCGGCGCATTCGGTTTCGGGCGCAGGTAAGCTGATCATTTGCAACATATAATCGACTTGTACTGAGTGTTTTATAAGGGTATGTCCCGGTCGGCATATGAGCGATACTTCTTTGTTCATAGTTGTGACGTCGATTCTGGCCGTGTTTGACATTGGACCTCCGCGAGACGAGGCCGGCAATCCCATACAGCTCAAGCCCGAGATGACGTCCGGCCTGATCTCGTATGTTCCTCTAGATGCACTCTGTAGATCATGTCATTGACCGCGTGCATCCCTGCTAGGTATCCCGCGCCTTTCCAATGTGTTATCACGCCGCGGTCGACGCCTGCTGCTGCTGCGCTACTTGACAGTGATTCAGTATGAGGGGGTGTAATTATGTCATTCCAATGTTCGAGACGATTTACGATGGACTGTTGTGATTCTGCATGCATAGTGTGTAGTTGTACGCGTATACCCCTCATCATATGGAATATTATTTTTATTGGGCAGCTCCAGTCTGCGCGTCTCGGGAGGCCATAATTTGCCGGACTGCAGCAGGTGCATTCAGACCCCGCGGCATTGTCATTCCGGCGTCCTATATCTCTCCAACATTATGCAACGAGATCGTCTGTACAGCTATTAGCTATGCATCTTGGAGAAGGGGTAATGCGAGCACGTAAAGGTGCACAGAAATCGTTCAATGTATAGAGCTAGTATGGAGCCGTTTTTTCTGCTAGTTCGGCCCATCGCAAGAACGAGAGCGTACCGGTGCAAGCCAAGTACGCCGAACATATAATAATCAGGGTTGCATTGAGTTGTAATTTGGTCAATCCTGTAGCAGCACCACATCCACATCGTCATGCGCACCCTGGAGCAGCATTTCTCCCGCATACGTGATGACCTTCCTCTTCTTAGCTGCACGCAGAGTACCCACAAGCGCTTCGACTGCCGGGCGCTTCCGTTCAATGCAGTATTTTAAGCGCCTGGGAGTTACATGGATGCTCACATATGTTCGCACACCGATCGTCCTTCACGAGGATTCCGAACTTGACAGACGCGACGCCCTCGACGCCCGCTGGAGGAGGACCGCCCAACCGCTTGATCTCATCCTGGAAAGTTGTGTATCAGGTTAGATATTGAAGGGGTATTGGCTCGGATGACTGTGCAGCATACTTTCAGCATGCCGATCTCTTTCTCGATGTCGTTTGCCATCGTATTGTTTCGACAGCGACGACTGTCGAGGACACAAATTCAGCGAGAACGCTGAATCCGATGGCCATCATACAGCTTTGGCGATGTTTGGCGGCACGATTTCGTTCTCCGCGGCTCTCATGCTTAGGCCTGCCTTCCGTCCCTTCCTCCTCCCATCCGCCATCCCAATTACCAGAATATTCACTCGTCTACCATCTCTTGCTAAGAATTCGAGGGCTGGACGCGGGTCTGTCTGGTGAACTTCACGGATACTTATCATCTGTCCTGCTGTTCGCGACCCTGATAGAAACGGCAGGATCTAACGTGTCGCAAAGTTCAAACGTTCATGCTCGAGGCGCAATTCCTCGTCTTGGAAGCTCCGCTATCAGAGTTTGGGCGTAGCCTGTCCATATGTGCATTCATTGGAGGGCCGGCTTCCGCTCTGCTTTCTGCTATTCGACAACGCTTTGCCTGCATCCGTTCGAATGCTTTCTATCCGGTACGAATGCTTTCCATCCGCTACCGCCACACGTTCATCACAGGCGTTTCCCGGAAACGCGTGTGGTACGCAGTCGATCTTGTCTCACGATAGGTGTACAGGTGCGTTCTTGGGTGCCGTCCAGACATAACTTACATTGACATGCATCGCAAGCTCGAGATCAGTAGGGATCGTGTACAGCACAACGTATCCTCCGTCTACTGCACCCGACACGCTCTCAGCGCTATGCCTGTATAGTATTCGATGTGAGCTCGCAGTGTACTGGGCAGGGGTATGCGAATCAGGGTTGTTCGATGCAGGCGATGTCCCTTAGGCCTTGAGGCTGAGAAGCACGGGACGGAGATAACGCACTGCAGTGCGCAGCAGGTATGTCTGATTTTGCCCTTGTCGACATTGACCGCTGACGCGATGAGTCATTTTCGCCCGACCACTTCACTCTGCTTATGAGCGCACAAATCGCGGGTCATACCTCGAGTATACTACTGCTGCTCAGTGCTGCGTGAAAGAGCAGGGACTCGTATGCATGCTAGGCAGATGGCCTCCTTCGAGACATACGAACGCCTTCGGGGTACAACAAAGACTTCGTTTCCGACACGTTTGCCATCATCTGGTACCGCCGGTATTCTTCGGGGGTGAGTTCCTGACTGCACGAAGGTACACCTGATCTCCTCTGCTAGAGCATGCCAAGCACGGTCTTCATGCCCCAGCCCGGTAATGCCTAGCCTTCTAGTGTGCAGGCTACAGGTAGTTTGGGTGGCAATAAAGTAAGTCTACTCAAGCTAATGAGTTGGTTTCGCTACCTTGTCCCATCATGCGATAAAACACGTTGCGGAGATAGCGTAGAGACACACGGTACGTTTAATTTGCCCTCATTGATACAATGCACACTTATCGGCCGGGAATGAGAAAATTTTGCCTTAACAGTACACTTGCTGAAGCAGTGCTGAAGCTGTCCCTGAAGCTGCTTCGACCAGACCGTCAGCAGGTTCCCTCGCTACGAACGGTGGCCGTCGAAGAACTGCATATCTGAAACTCTATGTACACCTTGTTGCATCGACGCATACGGTGTGGCCTTCTCGTCTCACATGCCTGACCGTCCGATACCGCCGGTTCTCTTCGAGGGCCAGGAACTAACGCGTTTCCGAGCACACGAGGGCCGGATGCCGCCAAGCCGGCCACCGGTTTTTCTTCCATAGGGCACGCACGGCATTCATACGTTCACTGCGTGCTATTATGTCGTACGAGTCACAGGCATACGTGTAGCTATAGAACGCGCGCATAGAACTTATGAACGCATGTGCGGTAATTACCTGCCTACGACGTTTCTTTATGCGGCCTCATGGCCCCCTTTCGCAGCCCTGGCGTTCATTTAGACGACGCAGGACGGAATATTAACGTCGTTCGGCTGCCTTCGACGCTGGACAAAATGAACGAAAGTCTTCTGCGAATACAGTCATAAGCGAGCGCTCGCAGACGCATTGCACAGGCACATACAATATGGGGAACTGTGTACGCACGATAAGGAGATGTCCGGCCCATCGACGGGACGGCGATGTGGATGATAGTGTGCAGGCGGTGCCGATGCATCTTCGAGGCATGCTGATGCGGGAGACGCACTACTGAGTTTGCATAGGCAGGAAAACGCATAGTACTCCTAATGGTGCAAGTGGGCGTATCTCAAGGTAAGAATACGTACCAGAAAAGGCGTGTACACTGTACGGAGGCGTTTAATGAGAGAATTTCAATTGAGCATATGGAAGCAATGCAGTCATTTACGACGAACGGGAATGGCGTGGCGCAGCGATATGAGAATGTGCAACGCGTTCAACTAAGCATCCGAGCGTTAGGCGACGCACCACAAAAGTCGAGGTGAATAACTGTGAATAACTGTGAATAAAGTGGCAAAGAGGAGCGCGAGCGGAGTGAAGCGGAAGTAAAACGTTCAGGCCTCGGGATTTTGAGATGTGATCTGATCGTTAATTTCGATCGGTTCCTTCGGACAGTCCTCCGAGCTTAAAGTCAAAATGCGCACAACGACGACGAAATATTAAGGCCATGTGCACGCAACGTGTTTCTATCGATGAGCGACCTGTCAATGGATCGCCCGTATCGATGCATGATGGGCATATCTGCCGCGCAGGGACGCACCGCCAGACCGACCGAGTCGCATCTGGGTGTCTGGTGCCCAGCGGGAGTTCGCGAATCGCGATGGTGAGGAACGGACGGACGGACTCTGGAATTCGAACTCAGTCTCTCCTCCGTTAAGCGCAAGAAAAAATCATATGCTTGTACCGCAGACCAAAATGACGCGTTTTATGTACGAGGCATCGATCATTCGCCGGACACTGTGAAGACGATAGTGACGGCGCTGATGCACGGCGAGTGTGGGGTATTTTTTATGAATACTTGAAGGCGGATGTGGGGCCAATATGAAGTTGCCGAGGCGTCAACTGACCACAAAGGGCTAAAATATGCAGGACGCGTGCAGCTCAGCTGGGTGAACGGGAAAAGATACAGGACTCATCGGGTCGGGGCTGTGGGCATCGTACTTGGAATACGTATAGCCCGTCCGTCGTGTTGGGTAACGAGCTCCGACCGTGCTCCATCGCCGCAGCCATTAGAACGATGAGAACAGTCGCGGTTCCACTTTGTTCAGGTGCTGCTGCTGTAGGGTAGACCGCGGAACGTCATAGAGCGAGCCAGAAACGCCTGAAAGAAAAATGCCCGCTGCCCAGGTGAGTCAGTGAAACAGTCATCTTGAAACGTGAAACTGCCATCTGCGGCGGAGTTGGGAGCGGAGTTGGTCCCAGACACAGCGGCCAAACCTTGACTATTATTTTATTCCTCGCGTATAATGGCTATGGGTGAGTTCTTTACACAATTTCTTCGGTGAAGAGCTGGAAGGACGGGTGTTACGCCTGTCGAATTACTGCGGCACTTGTGGGCCTGGCGGCAGAAAGGGAGAGACCAGAAGACAGGCGCCCATGAGGCACAAGCATTGTTTGCGAGCGTTCCCAAAGAGGAAGGCAGCCCATGCTATTTATCCAGCATCATCGCAACTCTGCCGAGCCCATGCCCTTTGACCTACTTTTTTTTTCTCTCTCCCTCTGCTCCGCTGCGAGGACCTTTATTCATCCCTTGGTCCTATGCTAACACTCACCCCCGGAGCAGTTTGCGACGTCTGTGCGGAGGAGTATGGCCCGCACTGCGTCCCCCATTCCATTCCGTGCGGTGAGTACACGGAAAAATTTTACACATGGGAATTTTCGCGCTGATGACTCGAAATTTTTTCTCCTGCGCGTCCTCAGGACATGTCCTTTGTCGAAACTGCTGCAACTCCATCGTGGAGAAGACCCCGTCGCGTCTCCACCCCGTATGCCCCTTCTGTCGCGAACAGTTCGCTAGCGACAATGTCCGCCTCATCCGTATTGATTTCACCGCGAGCCGTTGGAACACCCCACGAATGAGGAGCGGTACACTAGAGGCCAACGTCGACTCTCCGAACGACGCCCCCTTGACGAAGAGCTTCCCGTTCGTCGAGCCTGGGTTCAACCGCTCCCGAGCCGAGGCGCGCCGCCTGGAGGACAAGGTTGCGAAAGTAGCCGCTAAAAAGTGTTCGGTTGAGGAGGTTTCGACCCTACACAAGGAGCTTGAGGACTGGTTGACGTCGGAGGATGACCATGTGAGTGCGATCCTTCCTTTCCTTTCTTCCATCGCGACTAAACATTGCACATTTTATAGACCTCTTCCCTTTCACTCAGCGCCGCCCTGCTTCACGCCATCTTAATGAACCATCTTGCTCACTCCGAAGCCAGCAAACAGGCCAAGAACATCCAGACCAGCATGAAGGCCAGGATCGACGAAATGGAGATGGCGAACGGAAAGCTTGAAGCAGAGATCCGCAAGTACGTTCCTTACCCTATACCCTAGCTGGGGCGTCATTGACTAACGTGTACTTTTTTCTAGACAAGTACGTTGGCATCATCGGCACCTGATTGCACACTGACTAATTTCTTTGTCATTCTCTATAGCGGACACAAAACATGCAACTATTCCAAGAGGTACAGACTCTCCGGGCAGAGTTGAACCGTTCCCCTACACCCAAAACTGCTGCCTCTTCCCAGAGTACTCCCACGGCAACCTCTTCTTCCCGGTCCAGCGTGATATCTCCTACTCACGAGTCGGCATCCCAACGCTATTTTTCGCCGCCCCTCGGCCGTTCTCCGTCGGTTTCCCCGACCCCACCGCCAGTGCACAGTCCTACCGCACAGTCACCTCTTTCGCGTTTCAACTCTACGCACAGCCATACACGATCTGCGTCTCTTTCCGCTCCGTCCGTCAGGACCACGACGCCATCCCTGCGCTCACACACGCCATCTATGCGCGCCGCTACGCCATCCATGCGCTCCGCGACACCATCTATTCGCGCACACTCGCACACGCCATCACTACCCCACACCTACCGTTCCCAGACGCCTGCCGTACCTCCCGTGCCCGCATCGGCACGAGGACCCGTGCCCGTCAAGTCGCGCACGCTCTCCAGCCCGTCCCCGCCAAAAATGGAGCGCGCGACCTCTGGCGAGAGCACCACGAGCACGCTGCGGCAGGAGAGGGAGCGGGAGCACGTCTTGCACGAGCGTTGGCTCCCGCGCCGCGAGCCCGACCGCACCCCGAGCCGCTTCGGGTTCAGTCAGGCCCCATCGCGCGCGCCGTCGGCAGCTGGTCTGCCGCAACGCTACGCCACGCCCGCGAACTCCCCGTGAGAGGGCTGCGACGGACATCCACGACGACGGACTGAGGACGTTCATCCGGACTGACGTGTTTATTTCCTCCCTCCCCCCTGCCCCCCTCTTTCTTCTGGGTCATCGGATTCGGTCGGGTACTTTATCAGCCGCTACTATTTCCTAGGATCATTATACCCTGCTTCACTGCATATATCTCTAGTCTCTGTTTCCCCCGGCGTGGTCCTATCTGCCACTGCCCGTACTTACACCTCTCCCCCTTCTAATCATCTTCGTCCCCCGGGACCTATTTTTCTATTTCTTGCAGGTATCTCTATTGAGCGTTCGCTCTCCTCAGTTTTCGACTTTTCTGTGTCCTTTGGCTACTGTCTGTTTTCCTCGCTGCAGATCCTATTCCCCTGCTATCCCATTCCCCTCCCCATCTGCTATTCCCCTTCCCATCCTCGTCTGCTATTCCCCTCCACCCATCTGCTATTTCCTTCCCCATCTGCTATCCCCCTGTTTATCACTGTAGCATCTTCCGTTCCTCTCTCTCGCGACGCTTTTCACGCCCCCCTTTTTAACTTCAGTTAACGCTTCACGCTTTACGATTCTTACGGTCACGCATAGGCAGACTCATGACTTCACACTTAGACGATACCAGCAGGCAGCTATCACTTACGAGTACTAATCCTCGGTCGACTTTGTTGCGACCACCAAAATAATCATCTGCCTTTTACACAAATGCTTCGTCGTAAAGGTTAGAAAGTCTGAAGCAAGTTTGAAGCTTCAAGTTGACTTCGCATATGTCGTTTAGATAAGCCGTACAATGGGAGACTTTGCTTTGAGGCTAAGGCGCTCTGGATCTCACTCTGCGCAGATGAGACCTTGCTCCATTTCGCGCGGTGACTCGACCGCCCAAAAACACGTTGGCAGCCACCATCCGCAAATGGCACCCAAAATCAGATATACATACTCAGCAACAGGGGGAACGCGTACACGAGGCGGGGGGCGTCGATAACGCCTAGCCATTTCGGAGGGGGGACTGCTCAGTACACAGTGATGTATGGGAATGCGTGCACGCAGCCAGCGATAAGATACATACAGAACACAGTACGATTCGCCGGAGAGAAGAGGGTAAGTCCGAGTATGCGGAAGGGGCGTCTGCGCGTTGATCGCCGCTAGCCCACTGCAACGAGGACGGACGGTTTTGCACAGGAAATCTGGGCAAGGCATAAGAATATTAGCATCCATATTTAAAGGGCAAGTTCGCGTGATTCTATCGTGCAGCGTGGCTGAATTTTCGCGGACGATAAAGGAGCAACCTGAGCAGCATCGAGGTCGGGGTCAAGGGTTTTTTCATGGTCAACTCGGGAAGGGGGAGGAGAAGTACAGCATAGTATGCCGCTCTCTGCTACCGGCGGCAGCGGCACAGCCGGGGTCAAGGGTTTCCTAGAAAACGAGGCGTAGGGGGGCAAATGGAGACAATTGTAATCCCTTACCGTCGGCAGACGAGGGACCAGCTGCGCGCGAGTGCAGCAAGGCGACACACTAGGAGCGTCAATTAGTAAAATGAATGGTTAGATACGGGCTGGAAAATATTGGCAGGGTAGTACGCATCTTCAGATAATCGATAGGGATATGGGCACGGAGCGTGATCGAGAGGCATTGCCAACTGTCGGACGGCTAGCACTCCGACGACTGCATAGCCGATCTTGCGGCCTCCCGTGGACGTCTCCGGCGTTATGAGTGACGGCTACAAGGCCAACTTCGGATTCTCGCTGCGAAACTATGGCCTAAGACGCCCGCGTGGAGTTGCCGCAGAGTGGACGATCCCGCATGCACGCCACAATCGATCGTGAAATGGTGACACCCGAGATAAATTTATTGAACGGTAAAAAAACACGAGACGCTGGTAAGATCTCACCGTTGGAGAAGTCCAGCAATATTTCAAAGTGCATGGTAGCAGGGGTCGGGAGCCGCCCAAATATCTGTCGGATAGATAGTATACATTTGGTAGTTTAGTGTGCACGTTTCGCACAAGAAAATTCGGATCTGACCGAATTGGTATGGAATTTTGGCGTACCGGTACGATGGTGGTTGAGCTCGGCTCGCTGTCTGGCTATGGACGTGTGCATGCCCTACCCGTGCTTAAGCCACGGTGACGGACACGGTGAGATGGATGGAATGTGGAGTTTTAGCGTGGTTTTAAGACGAATTGCTGACTCGATATTGGATCGGCCATGAAAGCGTAGCCTACTTAGTACTGATCAATCATTTCACTATGCACAGATTTTTAGGTTGGCGCATTAGCAAACATTCTGGCCCGTGCACTGAATGTACCTACCTGTTCACGTAGACGCAGAAAGCACTTGAATACCCCAAATTTGAGCGCACCATACGTCTTCAGAATGCATACGCACCTCAGAATTTGGTACGGCGCCGTGACGGTGCACGGAACGGAGGCAAATCGCAAACGGACCTGATCTCGGAAGAATAACCGGAATCAAAATGCTCAGCCGGATCCCGAGCAATTATAATCGATCGATCATCTCCGCATGAGTCGGGGCGCGGAGACCCAAGGGCCAAGAGCAACAGTGTACAACATTTGATTCAAGATCCGACTTAATCATACAAGGGTACCTGCCGGCAGTGGTCACACCGTCAGCATGGGGCCAACGGACAATCCGAAATCGTGCAGCCCACATCCACATTCACAAACGCCGCTGCCTCGTGGGCTGTATTGAGGCAGCCCGCTCGTACCGAGAGCCAGATTATGCGGTGACGTGGGCGGAGTCGTGGGGGACCTAGATGGTCTTGTAAACGATGATTGCAGATAACATTCACTCGAGCTTACCGGCGCGGTGATGTCGAGGGCCCGTGCAAGGGCGTTGAACTCGTCCGGGGTGGGCCTAGCGGCGCCCGTGCAGACTACATCGCAGCGGAGGAATCAGATCGACGTTTCAGTGGTGAGACTAGCGTGCGCACCATCGATGACATGCTGCTCCGATTTGCCGATCTTGGCAGCGATCTGAGAGTAGGAGTAGCCTGCGCGATAAAGCAGTCAGTCATTCACGCCCGATCATGGCGATCAGGACTCAAAGACGCACCCTTCTTCTCTTTCGCGGCGGCGAGAGCTGAGCATTGCGGGTTGGGGGCCATTGTAAATGCTGAGAGTGGGTAGTGGGGTGGAAAGGTAGTGGGAGTGAGGGTGAAGGATGGTTGACGCTGAGAGTGCTTGTATTTATACTTGTAGGTATCGCCTTGAGGAGGGTCCCGGACAACCAAAACCAGAACTTGAGGCGTATCGCGTGACAATCTTGGTTTGGATAATGTTTATCGAGGAGACAATCTCTCGCTGATTGATAAGATAACTCGAAAGCCGGCATTGCGACACCTTCCTGAGGGCCCGCGCAGTCAGAGTTATGACAGCTTAGCTAGCAGAGAATGATGAGAGCCCTCGCGATACAGTCATCCTTCCAGCGATTTGGAGGGGGCATGCGCAAGCCACCATAAAGTTGTAAGGCACAAGGACAGGATTATAACCTGTGAATCGATGTGAAGTATTGCCAGTGGGAACAGTGTTATTTTCGGACGAATGTACTGTGCGACATACCAAAGCAATGGATAGGTGACTTTCCTGCGAGGCGACGCACATTCCGCCGAGCGGCATCGTGCAGAACAAACACAGAAGCTGACTCGGCACAGTGGCGTACGCGAGCCTCAGCCACAGGCTAAAGAAGGCAGGAGCTGCTAGTAGCACCTGCACCGTGCGCAGCAAAGTTAGCAGGGACAACAGGCGCGATGCTCGAAGGTACGCACCATGGTAAGTTCATGAGCGCCATCGAGTGTCTTACTCGGATGTGCCCTTGTGCAGTGGTGTAGGCTTCTATCCTCCTCCTGTGCCCGACATCCACTCCCTATTCCCTGAACAACACGAGACAGTGCTAAAGCAACGAGTAGCTAGATTTGGCCTCCATTGTTAGCGTTTAGGCCTTAGCGTTTAGGCGCCGTGCGTATTGAGCTTGTATAAGTAGAACATCGACGTTGTCCGCCGGGGTGCGTGTACCGTTCGGATTTTCGTTTGCCATTGAAGAGGGAAGGAATTGCCAGGGAATTGCAAAGCCGAGGCAGCAGAGCTTAGCTACAGAGTCAACGTGTTTGTACGGATGGATGGTGTTCAACTTCAAGCTTCTAGGGCTCTCAACGTCCCGTATACGGAGACGACCGTATAAATACGGGTAAATACGATTACGATCGTCTCGAAGACGATGAATATACGATGGTTACCGTATACGCGACGACCGTATGTGCCCCGTCTCGTAAAAACGGTCGTCTGTACGAGCGTTTGTTGTGCAACGGGCCGCACTAAGCCGATTCGCAGAGTGAGCACCCAATTGGCCCCCACTGCCGCTTACTGGGCGTGGGACTCGATACTCAACTCAATATCGCTGCTAAGTATCTGCTTCGCCGTCATACGATACGACGGCACTGGTGAGCTCCTGATTAGAGTCAACGACAAGGTCATGTAGATACTTATATCTAGACACAATCCTATTTTATTGTGGCATACAATTTTGAACTGCAAACATAGAATACTCAATGTGACCCAGCGTAGCATAGCGCTGAGCGCACTCGGTGGTAGCGCAAGGGCCCGACAAGTCGTCGGCGAAGACCCGCGCGCTACTCAGCCTGTAACCACAGGGACACATCGCGCTGAGTCCATGATCCTGTCGCAGCAAGTACAAGTTCAGTATCAAGAAGTGTTCGCACAAGTTATGTTACTTACCAGCCTTAACCAAGAACGCTTGATGGCTTCATGTAGTCCCCATGCCACTCAACCACCGTCCGATATGGCACCCTGAACTCGAACGTGTTCTCGGACAACGCAAGGAACACGTCTCCGTCGATGCTAGCAAATGTGCCCCAGTTGTCGAGGTCATGAGAAGCCGACACTGGTGTACACGGCCTCGTCGATGTCATGGGTGTGCCGTCGTCAATGTTGGTGAACGCGTCCTCGTCGGTGCTGGTTTGTAACATGCGTCAGTCATAGCAGCGTTAGAAGAAGCGTCGACTCTGGGCGTTAGGGAGGGCCAGTGGGGAATGGCGTGCGATTTTGGGAGTGCGTCTCGTCTGCGAGAGATAGTCTTTCGGTTTGAAGCGTCGAGACGACCGTAAATACGAGGACGTACGGTTACGAGACGATGCCAACCGTATCGTAACCGTCCGTATTCGGAATTTCCCGAGCGTATTACGAGACGATCGTAACCGTCCAAAACGATCGTATCCCCGTAATTTACGGGACGGTTGAGAGCCCTACAAGCTTCAAGTTGAAAAAGAGGACGATACAGAAACTGCACTAGGGTTAGGGTTAGGACCGCGAACGGACCAAAAAAAGAGCCCGCCCAGCCAGAGTGGCCGGAGCGGGACTGGAAAATATTGAGACGGTGCATGCACCGAAGCACATACAAGCCGCAGGTACCCGTCTGTATGGACAGGGTCGCCGTGCTATGGAGAGTCCCCACGGCCCACAAACCCAGTACGTGAAGGGGCCTATGCCATCAAGGTAAGTATGAAGATTTCAAGTCAAACGCAGCAGGCTTATGAGGGATCCAGGATTTGAGCACGGACCATACGAAATAAACACGACTGTGTGGTAGGTACGCGGCTCGTATGTCAGCCAGTACACAATGTTGTGACTGTACGACAGAATAAATACCAAGATGTTGACGCACAAGGAGGAGTAAGCCATGTTCAGGCGGAGACACTGCCAACGATTGGATTGAAATTGTAGTATGTGCAGTTCTGCGTGATCGCCTTCGCCCCCGTCCCGCTCGCAATCGCAGTACCGCTTTGCAGGATTTTAATGACCGGGGTCTGCGAGGCGTCGCTCGAGAACGGTGCGGATCTAAGTGTCACACCGGCTGGCACGTCGAAGGTGACGTGCGTCGAGCCCACGTCAATCGAAAAAGTCGCGTTATCTTTCAGGATGGCGAGCGCGAAGACCTCGTCAGCTGGAAAGTCTGAGTTACGAGGCTTCGTGCCCCCACTGCAGGTCACGCCCTTAGGGTGTGTGCGGTACCAGTAAACCACCTCGTTGGTCTACAGAAAAACGTTGTTCAGATATCGCACACATAGCATAACAATGCATGTTCGACCCACCGTAATGGCCGGAGCTTTGCCATTCTTGTACAACGAAATGTAGTATTTCGCAACGTCCCGCCATGCAGCATGCGTGAACCCAGTGACGTACTGGGGTGCGAGGTCACCGAGGTCGCTCTTAGGAAAGATGTCGCTGATGTAGTGCGACTCGGGGTAGTCGTTCCAGGTGACTATTTCAACAATGTCGGGAATGACTTGCTGCGCGGCCTGTTCCCAGCGGTATTTCCAGAGCGTGTCGCTGTATTCAACCCAGTTGTCTTGAGCATTGCTGGGGTCAATATCCTTGAACTGCCAGGGGGATACGGCTGTGGACAATGCGTGAGGGCATGTCGGGGACGAGTGCATAGCACCACTTACACATGATGTACGAGCCGGTCCTGCTCTTGATAGCTTTCTGGTACGCCACGTCCGTGTCCGTGGTTAGATTGCTGTTCGTGTCAGCCGGCCTAGACCTGTTGTATCAGCATCCATTCCTGCGAATGCTCGTCCACACTCACCAGGACCACCAATTGAAGAACCCATCAATGGAAGGGAACGTCGATAGCAGCGAGTCAGCATTTGAAGGGTCTCTGTAGCTCGTGAAAGCCGGCGCGAACGAAACCGTGTGCCCCTGCCCAGCCAGCGTGGACTTGACGCCCGCCCAGAAGGAATCACCATTGCCCTCGCCCGAATACGTCGACACGAGTGGCTTGCCGTTCCACTGGAAGTACGCAGAGCTCCCCGCGTGGGCGGTGACGGCAGAGACGATGGCGTCTGACGTCCAGCCGTACGACATGTCGAAAGAGATGAAGAGCTTGAATCCGAGCGGCTCCGCTGCGGAAAAGGCGTCGTTCATTCTGTCGAGCTCGTACGAGTTGGTGGCGGTGTTGAGGGCTGTCATTTCCAGCGTAAGAAGATGTACTCTTGGGCGGGTATTTATGGGTGTGCACGTACCGAAGCCGTCAATCCCTATGCCTTGAGCAATCTGGAACTCGTTGGTCCAGTCAGCGACAGCGTACGAGTACGAGTTTTGGGTCTGAAATATTTACTGTTCAGCGACCCAGTGGCTTTGAGAATATTCAATGTATGCTACAAACCATAAAGTGAGCGAACACCGTCTTGGCTACCGCGGAATGGAGCATAGCAGCGCCCACAAGGATTATCGGTATGATGAACCGCATTGTCACAAGTGCTCAGATGCTTTTGCAAAGATCAAGAGAGGTTACTCTAGAAAGAAAGAGGTTAAGCTGAAGAACTTGAGGGTGTGCTCTCGGGGATTTTATAGCCCTTGGCAATCTCATCCTCGGCATGCGATCATGCAGATGACCAAAGGTCTATGAGCATATTGGAAGTATCATGGATGCACAGCCCACGCTGGATGCGCATGAAACGGGGGAGTTCTTGTGGAAGCGAAAGGGATCTTGAGAACTAGAAATGGTCATTTCTACAGTTTTTCGGGAGGGACCATCTGCTTACCGTGTCACGAGGGACAGTGTCGTCGCTTTCGCGAAATTCCCGAGAAGCATATGAGTCCGCGCAATGCATCCTGCTACAACCCCTAGTCAGAGCTCCAGGTTAGACCTTGGGTGCGAGTCAAGCAACAGTACTCAGACAGTACTAGTACTGCAATTGCAACCTGAAGGTCGAGTATGAGTGGATAGTCGTACGGCAGTCCTCGTAGTGCGTTGCACCGAGACCATCGCAATTGCGCAATTGTGAAAGAGCTCAAGCACAAGGTTTGGTTGGATGATGATTTGTGCAAGTGCCAACAAGCGGGCTGAAATGCGGTGACGAGTTTTGGATGACAGAAACAATGCAATGTAGCGATGCATATATGTGGAGATGGTGGCATATTCGTAACGGCACCAGCGTTTACCCTGGAGAGCAAGCGCTGGTCCTTGAAGAGGATAATGAAATGAAAAAGCAGGAAAAAGGGTTCGATGCTAACCGCATAATTTCTAATATACCTTGAGCCAGGTCTCGTCCTGTATTCTGCTCTTCGTGCCCACGACATGGCACAACCGGCATCTCACCCGCCTCCACCCTTTCGCTTTGAACTCGTAGCATCGCAAGCTAAGCATTCTACAGCAGCCCACGCAGCGGTGTAGCAGGTGCGGAGGATCCGGCGTAGTCAGGACATCCAGTGGCACGACGGCACCCGCACGGTATGGATTCTTGGCGTCAGTACGTCCCTGTTCAATTTGCGTGCGAATGTAGCGATCACATTGTTGCAGGAGTAGCGGCGGGTATGGGACAGAGAGCCAGCGCATGGCACGGAAAAATTCGTGCAGGACTGCGATGAGATATATGTCGTTGGCTGCGTACTGGAGCAGCCTTTGGGAGAGCGGCCGCGCCATCCACAGGGCAGATCCGTTAGCTTTGTGCATCGCTATCACCTCCTCTGTTGATTGTGATATCGAACCGCGTGATGAGTACGATACACTGGCGATTCATCTCGAATACGCACCATCTTTATGGACTCCGCCTGACAGCCCGTTTTCGTCCAGGCACTTCTGCATCCCGAGTACGAGATGCATGTCCTGATATTGGACCGGGTATTTCGCAATACCGTAGGCAGAGAAGCGCCCAGTAGCGAGTCTGTGTATACGCTGCTGCTCGCGCTCTCCCCTTACCAAGCCCCTGGAAACAACCTCAACAAGCTGCAAATCGACGACTCCCCGCATCAATACGCCGTAGGACTCAGAGATCTCGAGGTTGTCCTGCCGCCCATCCCACACGATCTTTGGGACCGCCGGATCCGCGAGCATAGACAGCAACGGCTGCATGACGGCGTCGGTAGAAGGGAGGCGGAGCACGTCGAACACGAATATGTGCGTAGCGCCTGCCGTGCCGATGCACAGCAAGGACAACGCACCGCCGATGCGGCCGATATCGCGTCCCTCGCAGTCAAGGATCAAGTATTCGGAGCCTGCGAGTACATCGATGGCCCCTCTGGCGCGGTCTGTGGTGTCGATGTAGTCGAACAAGGGCTGGACGTGGGTAGCCATGATACTCGATCGATCCTAGGGCGATAGCATAAGAGCACAGGTAATATAGACGCACATAAGACAATGGACAGCGCAAAGCTTCTGCATCGTGGCTGCAACGTGTCAAATGAGACATCGCGCCGACCTAGCCAGAGTCGGCGCTCCGGTATCATTGAGCGTCTACGACGACGAGCGAATGCTATATACACTCCATAAGAAGCATCAGCCAATCCCGTTTATAGATGTCCTGTAGATATGGGTGAGAATGCGGATTGCTCATAAGGAGAAGATGCGGATTAAATAGCAGACCTAGAACCGGCGAAAGAGTCAACAATCCTCCACTAGCTGCAGCCTCCCTACAACACCTGTCGCAAGTACAATCGAAGTACCATTTGTCATGCAGCTTTTGACGCCTTGCCCACACGTTGTCTTCGATATCTACATAGCTGATGCAGAGTTCGTCCCCAGCATCCACGTCCCGTGCGGTGTAAAATTGTAGCGCGCGTCCAACCCGCTCTTTGCGTATATTCGGCGTACATCCTGTGGCCAGCAATTCAGGAGGCTATAGCCGGGAAGAAATAGAGCGCGCTCACCATGGTTGAAATACGATGCCGAGACATACATTCCATATCCAAACATCTCACTATCGGAACTAGCGGATAGTTGCCAAATACCAAAGCTGTTCCCTGGGTCACGAGCAAGGATAGCGCGGACCGTATACGAGCTGGAGACATATGGACGAAGGACAGGCAGCAGAGAATACCAGAGGAACCTATATATGCGGATATGGACATCGAGAATATACGGCCGTGAGGTAACATTCGGGAGTTCGTTATCCTGAAGGTCCAGAAATTCAATCCAAAGCGGTCGACTTGGAACAGGATCTGCGGACGCCGTGCGCGAGTCTTCCGTGTATCGCCTGACGATAGCGGACGCGACGAAACGCGCGATTTCGAGTTCCATATCGCTGAGGTTGACCGGACACTTCGCGGTCCGGGAAAGTGTCGTGTTCAGAGCCTCTGCGGCTCTCCACGCACAATCAAGGGTCTGCACGGTGATCGAATCAGCTTTCCTGAGTGGCTCGTCATCCACCCACCCATTTCGCTTCATCCTCTTCGCCGCAGTTTCGAACACGGCATTCAGATCCGCCAATATCCCGCCAACGTTTTCCTCCCTGTCCCACTGCTCCCGACACGAGTCTTGACAGAACCACGCGCCTGCACCTGCGCATTTGATCGACCAGGTGTTTCGGGCGGCGTCAAATGCGTAGGCGAAGCAGTTTGCGCAGACTTCTTTGCGGAAGTCGCGATATATGACGGAGACGAACGGTGTCTCGCATGATAGAACCAGAGTGTCTTTTGGCAGAGACACATGGGCGTAGAGACTGCGACCACCGTAGGGCGTTGTTTTCAGCGAAATGTTGGTATGCATAGCGGGCGGAGAATATCTTGGAGGAGGCGTTGCAGAGGCGGCTGCCAAAGTAAAATCGCCACGTGGATCCGCAACCGAATTCACTTGCCTTTTTCAAGTGCCGCCTCGATACGTACGCCCAAGTGCGTGCGCCGTGGGGCGGCTTGCAATTGGGCACTTGAACTGAACAGAGCTCTATGTTAGTGACATGCACAGGCCAAGCACTGGAACGCTTCACTGAAGATATTGCATCGTTTATTGAGCAGTCTTCTGGCGCATACTATGGCTATCACGATACATACCTAGGTTTGTGCGTCTCGCGTCGTTGAGCGCGAAGGAACAAAAAAGGATAGGGCTTCAAGAAGAGCATGTTTGAGGGGGAATAGACGGTGCAGAGGCAGACCAATATGTCTAAATTCCATTAAAAGGCTAGAAGGATACAATGTGAGATATAGTCAAGGAGTTCCTTGATGGTGGTAACGGCGCGATACAAAATGGAAACATGGCTTCCTTGATTGTGATTGTGTAGGAGGCCTTAGACGGCAGAGAGGTTTCGCGCCTGCTTGGCATCTGAGCGGCCACACTGGTTCAATCCAGCACCACAAAATTGCGCAACGAAAATCCAGAGAAGAACCTATTATTCCCGGGCGATAAGTGTCCGTGCAATAGCTGTATAAAGGCACTCACCAGGCCAACGAGCACACACAGTCCCAGTATCTTCTTGTTCTTCCACCACATCTGCCGCCGCACGCTCCGTGCCCCGCGCCTGAACGCAGTCCCCTGGTTCGCCATGGTATCCGTCTTGTCGACGAGAAGCTCGATGCGTTCACCGCGGCTAAGGATTTGCTCAACATTCTGCACCATGATGTCCTTGACCTGGTTCAGCTCGTTCTGCGCGCGCTGTAGCTCGTCGGCCGGTGGCGCAGTGTTATAAGTCGTCATGAGGTCCGCGATAACGGGGGAGAATGTGCCTTGAAGGCCATATCCGGGAAGTGACCCAGATGAGGACGAGGACGGCTCGGAGAGGAACTGTGAGGATGTCAGGAGGTAAGTCCGATAGACCGTATCATGCACAGACCTTGTGCTGGAGGTCCCCTAGAAACGCAAACGGCATACGCCTATGGAAAGTGGTTTAGTGTTCGTAGGCATATTGAATGGACATGCACTCACCGGCCCGCTGCATCGTCCGCCATAACCAGGTAGGTGAAACCGCCATCGGAGATGTAGTGGAAGAGAAAATTCTCCCAAACATATGTCAGCTTGCTGTTGTTCGGCGGTATCTTTGACAGTATGGTCTGGGTCGCTAGATATATGGTGAATCTTGCTCAGCTTTACAGATAGGCAAGCAACACGACTGCAAAAGCGTACCCTGCGAGAAATCACGTTTGCCTGCCTGGTGCTCCGCGAGAATTGTCGAGCCTCGGGCCACAAGCGCATGAATCTATGGGCTCCATTAGGACCTAGGATCTACACAAACTGTATTGCCTACTTACTAGCGACATGATTGGCCGAGAATGAGGAAGAATAGAGGGACGAGGTGGAAACCGAGTGGAAATGCCGAGAGCCAACCGCGAGCGCCGACCGCGGCAGTGACGATATCGCCTGAACAGGAAATTGCGGATTCAAGTCTAATTTCCCACGGCTACGTTTCGCCAGCAAACTCGCGACAGCTCACCAAGTCGTCTCTATCCTTCCCTTCATCTCCTTGCCATGGTATGCTTTTTGTCGTCGCTGCTCAGCTGTATCTGACCGCTTGCTTTACTTATAGTCTGACTCCGACGCACCTAAATCCGTCACCAATGGGCGTGCATCCTCCGCGGTTGCAAAACCTCCTAGTGCCCAGGTTCGGTACGTGTGAGAGCTGTGTCGCGTCGAATGGTCATGCTGATATGTGCCTTCTGTCCAGGCGGCGGGCAACTGCTGGCACGGTCTCGAAACCCAACTCTTCGCGTGCAGCGGGCGCAGGCGGGTCCTCGAATACCATGCTGAAGCTATACACCGATGACTCGCCAGGGCTAAGAGTGTGCGTGTCTCTACTTTCTACTCACACTGCTCGCGAGCTGACAGACATATAACGCAACAGGGACCCATTCATTGTCCTCGTCTTGTCCCTGTCGTTCATCGCATCCATATTCTTCCTGCACATCTCCGCCAAAATCATTCGGTCCTTCACCAAGTAATCGCGGTCGTGGTGTCACGGAGGTGTCTTTGGACGGTGGGGAGGGCGGGGCAGACTTGTCCGCGCATGCAGGAAGTTGGTGTTCTCTGGCTGTAATAAAATATTCGCTGTCGCGGGCCTACCATATCATATTTCATTCATTCGCAGCCAGCCACCCTGACAGCCACTGGTCCGCCCGCGTCTTTGCCAACGCTGAAGCTGCACTTGCACTTGATGTCTGAGCTCGAGATGCGAGAACATGGGATGTACATTGTCACTTGAACGCGTCGACGAGCTGGACAGGATTTGGCGTTGAGACTGGCGCGACTCGGAGAGAATTGCCGCCACAACCATAAATACAACCAAATTGAACCACGTTTCCCCGCGATTTGGAGGCTGCGTCGACGGTCCGGGGCAAACCATCCTTCCTTCCACCGTCGGTACCCAGACGTCTCACCAGCGACAATTGTTTCGTGAAAATGCAGGCCAATTTTGACTACTTAAGCGCCAACGCGGAGCACTTGCGACATTGTGGCACCGATCTTATGGACCGCAACGGACTTGGTGACGGAGATCCGAGCTCGGACATTTGGCGGACTCGGACATCGCTTCAATGTATATAAAGTGGGGCAACTTGTGGTGGTCGAAAGTTAGTTCACCGAAGGTATCGCAAACTACTCGTGTGGTTGCAATGTACAACCCCTTTCATCCACCGCCAGCACCGCCAGGCTTTGGAGGGGAAGACATCCTGCCCGAGGCATCTGCTTCGTACGTTGCGCACATTGCTACACCGCGTAGTTTAACTCTGAATTTTATTTCCAGGCCTCTGTCAAAGCTCGTATTTGGCTGGCTCAGTCCATTCCTCGACGTCGGGTACTCGCGCCCACTGCAAAAAGATGGTATGCTATATGACTTGCTTTATTTGAATTCTTGCTGAGGGGTCAACGCAGATTTTTGGCAGCTCCCGGACAACAAACTGACGCATAGCCTTGCAAGCGCGGTGGAAACAAACTTCTACGCGCGCTGTGAGCCTGCTCGCAGACCGGCTTTTCTCCGCGAGCCAGCTACGGAGGAGACCACGCAGTTCAGCGAGGACGGCAAAGACCAGGAGAAGGCTGAGGCCGGTGTCACCGACAAGAACAACGGACAAAAAAATCCGAAGTACGACGCGTCGCTACTGAAGGCGTTATACAAAACGTTTATCTGGCGTTGGTGGTTCTCAGGGATACTCAAATTAATTTCTGGTATGTTCGGGGGAACTGACTCTTTCAATTTTTCTCCTATGTGAAACTGTGTCAGTTTGCTTACTGTGAATGCCCCGTAGATACGTTAAATACGACGACGCCTCTCATCAATAAGGCGCTTCTCGCATGGCTCACCGACGCGTACTTATTCCACAACGACCCGGAAGCAACTACCAAGCCAAAGGGAATCGGCTACGGTATCGGGTTAGCTGTGGGCGTGTTTGTCATGCAAGGTATATACTTCATTTTCCTTGTCCCACTACATATCCTGAACTGTACTATTTCCAGAGGCCTCTAGCTTGGTACGCTTTACATGTCAAGGACTTTTCCTGCGGGACGCTAATATTTACCGCGACAGATGAAGAACCATTTCATGAGTGGTACGCGTCTTTTCCCCAAATGCCCCGCATAATCCTTGCATGGATTAACATGCCTCAAATTGACAGTTGCAATGACTACTGGTCTCTTTCTTCGCACGGGAGTACGCCGGGAACTTATCTCCACTCGCCGTTCTACACAGCTGACAACGCACATCGTATAGATCATTGGAAGCGTGTTCCGCAAATCACTGCGCCTCTCTGGGCGAGCACGTCTATCACACAGTGTCGGGCAGATCACCACGATGATTAGCACCGACGCGACGCGTCTGGATCTTGTCAGCGCCTACGTCCATTAGTGAGTGCGGGTTCGTGTCACGTTTATTCGACTCTGCTGAAAGACGCCTATCAATCAGTCTTTGGGTGTCTCCTATACAGGTATGCGATATCTAGGCTTCACTGCTGGAGTGTCCCTTAAGATGTTCTCGTTCGCAGATTGTCATTGGTGTTGGCTTGTTGATCGCAACTGTATGTACTTGTACCGCGTCAAATCTTTCAGGTGGACCGTACTCACGCGTTTTTTTTCACCTAGCTGGGATACTCTGCCCTTGTCGGCGTCGGTGTAAGATCCAGCCTATTCACTGTCTCTGCTCCTCACTCAACACTGTTTTTCGTCTTCCAGGTAATCCTCCTCGGAATGCCAATTCAGTTCCTCTTGGTGAGGGAGATGTATAGTCAGCGCAAGAAGGGCGTGAAAATCACGGACACCCGTGTACGGCTGACGACCGAGGTCAGTACATCTTGTACTATCTTTTGGTATTCGAAGAGGCATTGATATTTGACTTTCAGGTACTTCAAGGCATCCGCCTCGTCAAGTACTACGCTTGGGAGCAGTTCTATATGCACCGAATCACGACGCTGAGAGGTCGAGAGGTCGCCACCATCAGGAGGCAGGCGTGAGTCCGACGCCCCCTATCGTAAAATACCTTTATCTGACGGGTTGTATGTGTGATACAGAATGGCGAGGTCACTTCTTATATCACTTGTGACCTTCACCCCGGTGTTGGCGGCCATCCTGTCGTTTGTAAGTCGAGGTTGTCCTTGATGAAAGGCCGTGCCAATGTGCTTACGCCAAAATATACAGATCACTTACTCTCTGAGCGGGCACGATCTCGACGTTGCAATCATATTCTCCTCCCTTCAATTTTTTAATGTATGCCCGCTACGCGTTCCCTCATACCGATATTGGCTGACTTGCCCTCTAGATCATTCGCGCCCCACTCCTTTATTTCCCACTCGTTTTATCCAACTGCTCAGACGCAGTCGTTGCGCTCGGCCGCATATCGGAATTCCTCCTCGCAGAGGAACTCGACAAACCCTATATTCTCGACGTGGAGAGCAAAGATGCCGTCTCCGTCGAGGGGAATTTCACATGGGAGACCGTGCAAAAACTCGACGTGCAAGAGAAGCATCCTGCCTCTAAAAAGGCGGGGAAGAAAGGCGCTGATAAGGGGGAGAAAGAGAACGTGCTGCCTACTACGGCTCCGGGAGGCCTGGGATCCAAGGAGAGCGATCAAGAGACGAGCACCATCGAGGGAGACGAGAAACCGTTTGAGCTCACGGACCTGAAGTTCAAGGTCCCGAAGGGCGCGTTCGTAGCCATCGTCGGACGCGTTGGATCGGGCAAGAGCTCTCTCCTGCAGGCCCTCATTGGCGAGATGCGTCGCACTTCCGGACACGTACGCTCGCAGCCCTTTAACACTCCTTGTCATACAAACTGATTGGTGTCCCAGGTCGTCTTTGGTGGCTCTGTTGCGTATGTTCCGCAAAATCCATGGATCCGAAACGCATCGCTCCGTGACAATGTCACTTTCGGGCTGCCCGACGACGAGGAAAAGTAAGCGATCTGTTCGTAACTGCGCTGTTTGCTCGCCTGTTCACGGTTCTCCTTCATAGATTCCGGAAAATCGTGCACGCATGCTCGCTCGACCATGACTTAGAGATGCTCCCTCACGGTGAGATGACCGAGATCGGAGAGAAAGGTATCAACTTGAGTGGTAAGCATCTGGTTCATATTTTCTCAGAGTAGCGAGTGACACTGACGTCTTTTCGTAGGCGGCCAAAAGGTGCGGGGATATTACCGCCATCTGATTGGCTCTGTTCGCTGACTTTCATTGAATGATCAGGCCCGCGTATCCCTCGCTAGGGCAGCTTATTCGGGATCAGATGTTGTTCTCCTCGACGACTCGCTGAGCGCGGTGGACGCCTACGTCGGAAAGGCTCTCTTGGAAAATTGCCTCCTCAACGGTCCCCTGGCAGACCGGACGCGCATCCTTGTCACACATGCGCTCCACGTTCTCGACAAAACGGACTACATCTATGTTATGGACAATGGTCGCATCGTCGAGCAGGGTACATACGCGGTAAGCTTTTCTGCGATATAAACTGTCGTGCCTCTAACGTCGCCTTTACATAGGACTTGATGGCGGACAGTGTAATTTTGTCGCACCTCATGAAAGAGTTCGGCAACCTGGAGCAAGAACAGGATGAGCCCGACCATGTCAAGCCCGACGACACCGCCACGGCCGCACAAGGAAAGGGCGAAGACAAAGGAAAAGATCAACTCATGCAGTCTGAAGAGCGTAACACTGGTGCGGTGACAGGAGCAACATACTCAAGATACCTCAAATTCGCCGGGGGTATCTTCTGGGCGCCTGTCTTCTTAACATTGTTGACCTTGACGCAGGGTGCGACAGGTACGATATCGTTGCTTAGATCCCGACACGATGCCATGCTCACGCTATGACAGTGGCAAACAATTTGTTCCTTGGCTTCTGGACAGCGGAGAGCATCAAGCAATTTGACAGAGGGGACTACATGGCTGTCTACGCCGCACTTGGCATCGCGCAGGCCCTTTTCTCATTCCTACTCAGCTTCACTTTTGCGTAAGTCCCAAGTTTCAAGCGCAACGCATGCTCAACTCATGGTATGTATATCGTAACATAGGTTGGTCACCCTGCTCGCGAGTCTAAGCATGTTCCGTGCGGCTTTACGCGGTGTGCTGTACTCCCCCGCGTCATTCTTTGATACCACTCCAATTGGTAGGCCTGATCGCTTGACACGCTTATCCACTATGCCATCTAACACACCGTGCAGGCCGGATCCTGTCGAGGCTTTCTAAGGACCAGGACACCCTCGACGCTGAGATAGCGAACACTATCTACCAGGTATACCGCCGCCATTCGTGCATATGAAATTAGCTAATGGTCTCATTCTTTCCTGTAGTTCTCGACTACATTTGCCACCGTCTTAGGCACAGTTGCCCTCGTTTTCTACACATTCCCGTACCTCGGCATTGTTTTCGCCCCGCTCTCACTCTTGTATCTCTATGTGTCAAGTTTCTACCGTCGTTCATCTGTAGAGACCAAACGCCTGGACTCGATCATGCGTTCTGTCTTATACGGGTCGTACTCAGGTCAGTATCATCCCATGTGCTCTGGGATATGGTCACTTATAGCCTCCTCCAGAAACCCTGACTGGTCTCTCGACTATCCGGGCGTACAGAGCACAGGTCCGATCCAGTATTGCTACTTCTTCCCCTCAAATAATCGACTTAACCGGCTTTTCTTTGCAATCAGGCACGCTCCATCGACGACGCCGACCGTGGACTCGACATGGAGAACCGTGCGTACTACATGACCGTTCTCATCCAGCGATGGCTCGCCGTCCGCCTCGACTTCTTCGGAAATATCCTTGTCTTTGGAATCGCACTCTTTGCTGCCGGGTTCAGAACCAGCGTCAGTCCATCGAAAATCGGTGTCGTGCTCTCGTACACTCTCAGCAGTAAGTCCCAACCTCTACTTGAGTCAACGCTCAACTGACACGCATATCCCTACTCCAGTGACACAAAATTTTTGTAAGTGCTTGTCCAAATCACTGTCAAGGTTTGGAAACTGATATGTTATACTACAGCGGACATGGTTTCACAGTTTGCGCGGAACGAGCAGAACATGAACGCCGTCGAACGTATTCTTGTTTATACCGACCTACCGTCTGAAGGTGATGAGGTATCGCCGGACACTCCGCCAGCGTCATGGCCAGATAAGGGACAGATCGAATTCCGTGATGTCCAGCTCGCGTATAGGAAGGGCTTGCCACTTGTACTGAAGGGTGTTAGCTTCGACGTCAAGCCTGGGGAGAAGGTACCAACCAATGCCATCTACTATTCGATTCTTTTTGTTGATTGATGATCTACCACCGACAGATTGGGATCGTTGGGAGGACAGGTGCAGGTAAGCTAGTCGCTCAGATATCCATCGCATATGCCCACCTAACTCCTTGCTAGGCAAAAGCTCCCTCCTTCAAGCCTTATTCAGGTATTCATAGTATTATTACCGGCTTACAACCAGTCCTAACGCATGTATTCAGGATCGTGGAGCTCGAAGGTGGAATGATTCAAATCGACGGACACGACATCCGCCAGATGACCCTCGAGGTCCTACGCAGTCGGATAGCGCTCGTGCCACAGGATAGCACCCTCTTCATGGGTACCCTACGCGACAACATGTAGGAGTGATTTCTCATGGGCTCAAATCATGACGCTAATGGCTCCAATAGCGATCCTCAAGGCACTCGCACCGATGCCGAATTGATATCAGCGCTTCAACGTGTGTGGCTTCTGCCCAAAGACGGTCCAATAGATCCTGCGACAGAGGCGAAATTCAGCTTGGATTCTACGGTGGGTGACGACGGCGCGAACTACAGTGCCGGGGAAAGACAGCTCCTTTCCTTGTGCCGTGCTCTCGTCAAGAATAGTCGTATCATTGTATTGGTGAGTACTGCTCGCATAGTATCGGCTTGATTCTGACGTCGCTCCTGCAGGATGAAGCAACAAGCAGTGTCGATGTGGAGACAGACTCGAAGCTTCAGAAGACCATCCAGAAGGAATTCGCGAACTCGACATTGCTATGCATCGCCCATAGGTTGAATACCATTTGTGAGTATATCATTTCTCTTCCGGACTCAGCAGCTGACAACACCTCAGCGTACTACGACCGCATTCTTGTCATGGACGCTGGCCAGATTGCGGAGTTCGACACGGTGCTAAACCTGTTCGATAAGGAGGATTCGATCTTCCGGTCCCTTTGCAACGAGGCAGGCCTTTCGAGGCAGGACATCCTGCGGATTCGGGCAGAATCTGCCTCCTAGATAGGGCACGCTGGCAGCGACACGGAGGCGCGTTGTTACGAAGATGATACGCATTGCAGAGGATCCCCATTATATACCATACCAATATAGACTAATACTTACAAGGATTCCCCCGCTGAGCTCAGAAGTATATAGATGGGTATTACGAGCCGCCCTTACCCTTCTTTCGCTCTTTCCGTTTTCTACCAATCAAGGACCCTAGGCTTTTACCAGCTTTGCCAGCTACGTCGTTGGCAGGAGGGGGGATGGAGTCGCTTCCAGACAGACGCGACTTTTTGGAAGGCCGTTCCTCTTCCTTGACCTGGGAAAGTGCCACCTTTTCCCGCGGCTTCTTTCCGTCAGTTTTCTAGAGACATATTCAATGAGCAATCTTCTTATACGCAAGGAGAATGGTAGCGCACTGCAGGTTTCTCTTTTTGAAGGGCAGATCGTCGCTGGACAACCTGCACGTTTTCGATGGAGAATTCGACGATGAGGGTTCCTTTGATGTTGTGGGTGCTGCCTTTCTCCAACTCGTCCTGCATCCTCTTCAAGCGCGCGCCGTCTTTCTCCGGGCTTTGTTTCTCCCGCTTAACAAGGTCGGCTAGCTCGTCCTTCCACCATTGCTCGAACATAGGTCCGATCTCGGGGTTGTTGTTGGCCCACCGTAGCACACGCAACGCATCGGCGTGTTTATGCATCTCGAGGAAGCCATACCCTTTGCTGCGGCCCTTTCCAGTAATGGGGTCGACGCGTTCTTGCTGTCGGACGATCTTCGCCTGTTTGACGCCAGTGTCCCTCCCAGCCGCTTTCCACCCCTTCTTCCCCTTCTCCTTTTCCTCGACTTTTACTTTAGGATCCTCAGCGGCTGCTTCGTCGACAACAGTGGCTAGTTCATCTTCCGTGAGGCCGACTCGGAGACCTTTCTTGACATCGCTCTCGAAAGCACGAATGGCATGGACGGCCAGTCGTCTGAGCAGTCGTTCCGTGGCGAAGAGCGGTATTTGCCGCACACTCAACCGCGTTTTGGAGATATACAGAGATGGATTCGATCTTAGAAGGGCCCTCCGTGCATTGTAGGAATTCGTGCGCTTTTCCACGTCGATAGGACCAAGCGTATCAGCGGCGGGGGTATTGGGTAGAATTACTATTTAACGCGGATTAGACACACCACTCCAGAGAACGGGATGATACGCACCTCCTTCCCGGAGTAGATACATATTTCGCTTGTCAGCCTTTTCGCGTTTTCGTTCACCATCATCCTTGAGTTTACTCGCTTCGTCTCGCGTCACAGCGCGTACGACATCAAGTGTGCGACCGTGTAAGACTAAACTCTGCGCAAGTGTCGATGAGGGGTCCGGAGTAAGGATAGAGGGCAAAGTGAAAGGGTTTTTCTTCGGTTGCTACAAGCCATAGTCTGTCAGCTCGAAAATCAAAGTCAATGAACAGTGTACTCACAAGCTCAGCGCTTCCTGTGGTCTCCGCCCGTAAGAGGTCGCTTTGCTCTACTACCTTATCCGCGTCGGCTTTATTCCAGAAGCAGGCAAATCCAGTACCGCGCGATCGACCAGACCCAGGATCCATGGTAATGCGTGCATACCGAAGCGGTCCAAAACCGCGAAACCTATTCATGCAAACGCTCAGAATTCGAAAAGGTGCATGCAGAAGGGAACTTACAGTGTACGCAATTCATCATCCGTCGCAGCAAAGGGAACGTTGCGGATGAACAGGGTTGTACCTGTCTCGGGTGGGGGTAGCTGGGGCTTCACTGGTTGCTCTTCAGAATCAGCGTCGCTGTCTGGATCCGAGTCGTCGGTGCCGCTACTGTCGCCGTCATGGTCGTGTACACCCAAAGCACTCTCTTCGTCGCTCTCACTACCGCTCTCGCTCTCGCTGTCGCTATCGCTTCCACTCGCCGCAGCCATCTCAACATCATCATCCTGCATCTTAGCCTTCTCCTCCTGCCATTTCTCCTTGCTGAGCGCCCAATCCACCGCAATAACTCGTTCCACGGTCTCAGCCACCTCCTCGTCGGACACCTCCCCGGCCGCTGCCGCCGACTTCTTTTTCTTTTCCTCCCGCAACTGCTTCTTCCGTTTCTGCTTCCCGGACACCATGGTTTCGGCCATTCCTGCGCGCACGGCCATTCCGTTACAGTGCTCCATCGCTTTCTCCGCGTCGCCTCGGCTCATCATCCACACGAACGCGAAACCCTTGGCGCGGGGTTTCGCTGCTTCATCGCCCTCAGCTTTTTCCACCGGTATGTGTATCGAATGTATGGGTCCGTGCGGGAGGAAGATGGCGCGTAGGTCTTGCTCCGAGATGTTCCAGGGAATGTTTCGTACGATGAGTCGGCTTGCGCGATTGGGCGCGGCTTTTTTGGAGGTGGCAGAAGTAGATTCGGCAGGTTGCCTGGGGGCTTTGGACAGGCCATCGAGGCGTTTCTTCAATGCAACGGAGAGGAGGCAGCCCTTGAAGACGTGTGCGTGTAGTTTGTTGACGGCTTCTTGGGCATGGTTGGCCGTGTCGAACAATGCGTGTGCTGGATACGGCGGCGTCAGTTTGATAGTGTAGTATACTTTAGTAGGAAAGGATGTATACGTACCAATGCTGGGGTCATCGCTTCCGCTTACCGGCCACTCGACTTTCTCAGCGCCAGTGTACTTGCGGACCTTCTTCCATAGTGTATTCGAGTCGAGGGCTGGAGGAAGTCCGGAGATTACAATAGTACGGATAGCATTTGGGTCGTGAACGGTAGTGGGGTGTGGTGCGCGAGGCGGGGGACGAGGCTTGGGCTCTTTTTTCACTACTTCCGCACCTTCTTTGGGCTACGAATGAAATGAACGAAATCCTAGACATATGGACCAGAAAACGCACCTTGCTATCAGCCCATTGCACCCGCAAATTTCGCCGATCGAGTAGTATGCCTTCTTTAGACAGCTTGTCGAATGCAGCCTGCGCATCTTCCTTGATTGCGAAGGAAACGTACCCTACGCCCTTCGACACGCCTGTGCCTTGCTCGAGCACTACGAAGGCAGAGCGAACGGGTGCAATGTCAGAAAACAGTGTCTGTAAATCGGTGGACGTCGCGGTGTATGGTAAATTGGAGACAAATAGGGTGGATCTAAACGAATATCGTGATTGAGATACGGCGAGAAAAAGCGAGAAACACGATAACACACCCGTGAGGCAACGTTGTAGCATCATCCCTTTCCTTTCGTTTCCCAAGAGAAGTCGACATGTCACAGTAAGGGAATGACGGATATCTTGAATAATTCCGGCGGCAAATTTCCTCGGTCAATTATCGCAGGCGTTGAGTGCCTAATCGGGGCCGCTGGTAAACACACGTCAACTCCAAATTATTCCAACTCCGACTTGGTAGCCATCCACAAAGCGTCTGCTCGCTGTTTGCACCGACGTCCAGCCCTCCCATCAACTCCATTTCCTTCAAGACTCCACGATGGTGAGCATTCATACTTTGGAATCGATGTCTGAAGCTGCAAGGCTACGGGGGACGCTGGAACGCGTTGGATTGGCGGTCTGCCGATCGGATGACGCCTCGAGATAGAACGCGATTGCGATGGCATACTGACTTTCGCCGTTCGTGTAGCCCCCCAAGAAAGTCAAAGCGCCCAAGGACGAGAACACCGTCTCCCTCGGCCCCCAGGTCGCTGAGGGTGAGCTGGTGTTCGGCGTCGCGCGCATTTTCGCCTCCTTCAACGACACCTTCGTTCACGTTACCGATCTCTCCGGCAAGGAGACCATCAGCCGTGTCACCGGTGCGTTCAGATACAGTCCGACTCCCCGCAACGCGGACTACTTACATCGCTCTTTGTGCAGGCGGAATGAAGGTCAAGGCTGATCGCGACGAGTCCTCGCCCTACGCGGCCATGTTGGCCGCGCAGGACGTCGCTGTCCGCTGCCGCGAAGTCGGCATCAACGCACTCCACGTAAAGCTCCGGGCGACTGGTGGAACGGGTACCAAGACCCCTGGTCCCGGTGCACAGAGCGCGCTGAGGGCACTTGCTCGTGCCGGCATGCGCATTGGTCGCATTGAGGATGTTACCCCCGTTCCGACTGACTCTACCAGGCGAAAGGTGCGTCAGTGCTCACTATTGGTAGGTCTGTTGGCTTATATCATCCTAGGGTGGTCGCCGTGGTCGCCGTCTCTGAACGGTCACCGCAAAAAGTATTGGTTGGGGTCGATATGTTTTATATGCTGCATGTAAATACGCCACGCCAATACGCACGTCGCCGCACAACACGCAGCGGAGTCTTCTGGTAACAGAGGCTTCGTCCCGTGGTTGTCCATTTTCTTACTGCGTGCTGGCGTTTATGTTGTGTTATCGTTTGAACACTTTGCATCGACAATCTCGATTGAGGTGTCCGCCACCAGTCTTGCAAGTTTTCTTCCTACCGCTGCAGTTCAGAGCAAGGACTCGGAGAAAAAGCTAAACCACGGTGACATACTCTATGTATCTCAGACGTTGACGTAAAAACAAGATATTGAAATGAAGCAAGTTGCGCAGAAGTTGCCGCTCCTCGTTCTCGTCTCTTGCTCTCGTCGCTGACGTTGCTATCGACGCTTTTCTATGGAGCTCAAGCTTGTGTATCGCGCCCTGCGCCAGATCTCCGAGTGGACCGTTGCTGGTTACTACAACGAAGTCCGCGTCGAAGGCGCAGAAAACGTCCCAGCAGACGCCCCCCTTATCATGTAAGTTCGTACTGTTGTTCTGAGACGTACAGTACACATGTACGCGTTGACCCAGTGCAGCTCGACACCCTAACGAGATAATAGATGTTGCTGCTATTAGTGAGTGAGGTTTTAAATCTGGAATGAACGGAATTGACGCGGTGTGTCTCTAGCAATAACAATTCCGTACCGTCGTCATCTGTCGTTCTGGGCAAAGTCGCCGCTCTTCTCATGGGCAATCATGCGCGCCATCTTGCTGTCCTCCGGGGCTATCCCAGTACTCCGCATGCCGAACAAACCGACGGACAAGGAGAGCAGTGACCCCGGCGTGCGGCAGGCGGCAAGCACGCGTCAGACAGCGTTGTTCGCGTCGACATCCGCCGCGCTTGACGCAGGCGCGGCCGTGGCCGTGTTCCCGGAGGGCACGACCTGCACGGAACCAGGCATGCCACTCCTACGCGAGGGTGCGGTATGGGCTGCGGTAGAGTTCGTGAAATGGGCAGACAGGAAGCGATATAAAGGCGAGGATGTGCTCATCATCCCCGTGGGTATAACGTACACGGACAAGATGGTCCTCAAGAGCAACGTCATCATCACATATGCACCCTCTATTCGTATCACAGACTACTACAAGCCTGGCATAGAGGAATCGCGTGTAGTTAAAGAGGTTACGGCGGAGCTGGAACGTAGGTTGCTGCAAGTGACGGCAAACGCGCGTGATTGGTATGTCGCGCAGGTCTTGCAGGATCACGTCGCTGATGCCAGCTTAGGGACACCTACCACGCTGCGCAGATGGCGAGGGACATATTGTGGGACGATGCAAGCAGAATCGAGCTTGACAAGTACGTGCCTGTGATGCAAACGTGAGCTCTGCATTTGTTCGTCGCATTCATTCAATAGCCGACCTCGCTCTGTAGGCTGTACGACTTATTTGATCCCTCTAACGCGACAGAACCACAGCAGTGCGCCAAGGACGCGCTGATACAATACTACTCACTCACCCACCACGCATCCATACCCCACCGGGCCCTATCCGCTATATATCCGTCGCCAGCACCCCCAGCTGTTTCTCGGGGGAGCGCGCTTCTAAGTCTCCTCCGAACGGGGATACGTACACTTTCCCCGTGGACGCTCGCCTTCATCCCGCCCTTCCTCTTGCACTTGCCCGCGTACGTTCTCTCCCCGCTTGCAGGGCGTCTGTTGCCCAAACACCGAGAGGACGAAGCGGTGGCACAGTGGCGCGCTGTCGCCGGCGGTGTTGGCATGGCCGTCGGGTGGGGGATATGGGGGTGCGTGGGATGGCGACGGTTTGGTTTGCGGAGAATCGTAGACCGGCTAATGCTGGGCAGAGGACAGAAAGCTGTTCTGCTTGTCGCCGCTACATATCTCGCTGCGCACATCATGGCACGATGGCACAATGCCCTCATTGATTGTACGTCCGGCTCAATACCCCTTAATCCCCAAATTCTGACGCTTCATGATAGACAATTACCGCCAGTAAGTTGCCTTCCCAGATCCCTGTTGGCCCTGTGATGATAGCCATGGCACAGTGTCGAGCGCCTCCAGGCAGCATTCAAGGTTCTCGTAGGCTCCATGACCTCGCCCTCAAATGACGCCGCTCCACCCCCACCGCCTTCGCCGCTCGACAGCCCCCATGTGCGCCGTCGCCCGGCGCCTTCCTATCCGTCAGGAGCGGCCCCACGAATTGTTGCTACGCCAGCTAACGCTCCTCGAGATCCTCCTTCGCCGCCCACGCGGCAGCTCATTCGCCCTCTGCTCAAGACGCGCTCTGAGGCGGAGGCAGCGTTGAGCGCGTTTTTAGAGACTGCGGACGAAGAGCGAGTAGCCTTGTTGAAGGCGGCTGGTGCCACGATCAGATGTAAACTCCATCGGCTGGTTCACGGCGTCGCTCGCTGACATGCTTTCTCCTAGATAGGCACCGATAACCTCGCCGTTCTTCGTGTAGAGAATCTCTGTTGTCGACGATGTGGGTAGAGGCAGACCGGAACGTTCTCTGTACCTGAACGCACCGTGATTCTCGAACAGCGATGATCTTCCATCTATCCCACAGGAAACAGTGATAGACCGACCAAGAGTTGAGAGATGCTGATCTGTTCTCCTTCGGGGAAGCCGTTGGAGATTAGGACTTCGACTGTTCCAATCCAGTTCCATCCTGCGGCCTTGAGGGTGGCATATTTTAGACCAATGGGTGAGTCAATGAACGAGATGGGTCTTGAGATACGATGATCCGGGCACCCACAGCGCATTCGCCTCGTGTCAGCGCCAAATATAACCGCTGGGATGCCAGCCACGAGCGACTACCTGCGCTGACGGGCGCAAAACTCGGGTGTCCGCAGCACTAGCGTCTTCTTTTGAGATCCGTCCCCCTCGAGTCGTCGCGTTTTTCCAGAAAACCGGATCGACGACGACCTCAGGCACCTCCTCTGCTCGGCGATCATGATCGGTGCGACTCAAATTCGACGGTGCGCACCCAAAGGCTCTGTGGAGGACTCATGTCCGACACAAGCCCTGGGTAGCGAGCGAGCTCCGTGCGAGTAGGCTTCTGTTCCTACTTGGCCTCCATCTGGAGCCCGGTTCCACGCATACTAAAAGCGCTCATCGCGTCCCGCGAGATGTCAGGGACTTGACAGAAGTGCATCTTCTCCCTTGTCACCCGGTCTGGTTTGAGTTTCTCGAGCCGCGCGCCGGATGGAGCATTGGTGTACATGAAGCGGATCACAGCGACCCCATTCAGCGAGTCATGCATCCATATCCCCTCTCATCAACATAGACTAACACCTACATAACACCCAGGACGTTCCCAATAGATCCTCCATGACATGCGATCCTGTCCCTTCTCCACTTGGCAGCCATATGCTTGAACCACATGCCCGGCAAGGATGTCTGCAGGGTCCGAATTCTTTGAGCCTTGAGTACCAGCTCGAGTTCTTGTGCGTTCTGAGTGGAACACAGGGGCATGAAAAAAGACGTCTTTGAACATGGGATTTGGTGAACTTTGACATTAAGTAGCTGGGTGCCGGAACTTACTGAGATTTCTCGGGAGCATGGGTGCATGTGAGCCAGGACCATATATAAGTACAGCATTTCCAAAGAGCTGAAGGCCACGCTTGCACCCTTCAAATCCGACTACTTGAGATTGTCGTGCATCCTTCAGCTTCGGCCTTGCCTAACGGGCCTGTCACTAGCCCACTGCCAGCACGCGTTCACCGAAAAGCACTCACGCGAGGACCAGGAACTTTTTTGCGACGACTTTTTTTTGCAGGTGACATTCACATCTAGCCATGGTTAAGGTGACCTTACGCTGTAGACTGTTATATAAATCCTTGTCTGCAGATTTGCTTGCCTGTGCAAAATCATGCTGAGCCTGTTTTTTGCGAACGACGTTGCATACCGCATTTGGCCCCGAGGAGGCGGGGAACACGTGGCTTTCCCCCGCGCCCTACTGAGACAGACGCTGGCTGTACATGTCCGTCCACGACAGTGCAGCGTGTAGATTCCATATTTTATATCTTGCTATGCGTTGACTTCAAGAGGACTAACGGGTGGCTCTGATCCTCGCATTCTATGACTCTTCTTATCCATCCGACGAGTACTTGCGATGTATGCCTCGAACCCTACTCCTGGTCGACACAGGCGCAAACGCCGCATGCCATCGCGTGCGGCCATGTGTTCTGCCTGAAGTACGTGTCCCTGAGCTAAGATATAGAGAATGTCTAACGAATGTGTCTTGACTGTATAGTTGTTTACAAAATCTTAGGCAACCTGTATGTCCGCTGTGCCGCAAGTCCTTCCAGCCAGACCGTGCCAAGCGACTCCACGTCGATAAGTTCACGGGGGAGTCAGATGCAGATACGATCGATCAGGACGTCTTCGCACTTATGCAACGAATCGCCCTTGTGTCAGGGGAACACCAGCCGGAGGAACAGGTTACAGAGACGATCAGAGACGTGGAGGGCTGGCTAAACACTCAGCCAGGTGGCAGCAGCCCCACTAGCGTGAGTACGATCTCTCTCCATGCGTTTCTTCTACAGCGTGGCCGTGCAACGCACGTTGGTGTGGCGATACACCGAGTGGCTATCGCAGGACTGCGTACTTTTAGCTGCACAAAATACATCGGCGAAATTCTGGTGACTTACTGTTTGCGAGGACAGATACGCACTCTCAGCGCGTCTATCGACGCCCTCCGGAGATACAGGCTCCACAAAGAAAGCAGTGCAAGAGAGAGCGAAAAACTTCGGGAAGCACTCCAGCAATGCGAGTCTGCTCTTCACCAAGCCGAGGAAGACACGCGCATTGCTAAAATCCTCGAGACCCGCTTCCTGGAACAGCAGCAAGAGCATTTAAAGTGGGTGGTGTGTCGCACTCAAGGCGCTCGATGCTGACTCGTGTACCGCTATTTTTACAGACAAGTGAGCGTCTGGCAAGCGTCACATTGAACTCCTCCTTAACTTTCAATATTGTCCCCATAGATTGAGGACGCACAGACGGAGTTAACTTCCCTTCGAACGGAACTCTCTCGCTTTCGAAGCACCTCCAACCCCCTCCCAGCGCCTCCTGCCCCAGTCCCTATTCCACAATTCACTCGCGCACCTGCAAGCGAACATAACGGACACAGCCATAGGCAGCCGGTGCCACTGGACAGGACATCGTCGTGGCCGCACACCTCCAGCAGAACAGAACAGGCAGACAGGGCATATCCGAACCCTGGTTATGCCCCTCGGCCTCACTCGCGCTCTCGTGTCGATGCTCCCCATATACTACAGGATACGGACCGTGATGGTCCTGGATATACTGTCCGTCCCCCTTCCCGATCTAATGCGACAATAATCCCTGGCGCACCCCCTGCGAAACGGGTTGTTCCACCAGTTCCTACCTGGCAAAGTGACACCAACAGATACGGCGGTGGCTTGACGATCGATGTTCGTGATGATTGGGCCTACATCCGCGAGCCAACGCCCGCAGACTTTGGAATGGATGAGACAGCAGTAGCGGAATCCGAGGCGTTTGTCGCAGGATACGCTTCTTCTGTGGGCGAGGACATGTACGCTACTCCGTACGAAATGTGGGGTACTAGCGCTCCGGCTGAATGGGACGAGGAATCGGAGCCGGAGTCAGACGCAGAGTCAGAGGGAAGCATAGAGGCTACGCCCCGCGCACCGCAGGAGCGGGGTGTGGGTAGCCTGGGCCTCATCGGTGTCCCTGAGGCAGATGCTCGTACTCCGAGGGCTCGGGACACTGAGCTGGCGCGGCCGACGCCTCAGCGGGCGGCGACGACTGAGGGTCTTATGCGGCTGTCCCGCTTGCACGATGGCACAGGCGGAGGCGCATCTTCGACCCTAGATGCGTTCAGCTTGGACGCTAACAACCCCTACGGCACTGATCGTCGCACACCGCGTCTTCGAAACAGCTGGGATTCGGCTGATGACGACGAGATCCAACGCCCGGATAGTGCGACGTCGTGGGGTACCTCCACGGTGCGCAGTAGCTATCCGAACAGCCATTTCAGCATGAGCGATTTGAACCTTCAGGGCCTTCCACCTTACGCCACCTTCACCGCCACCTCTAGAGATTCTGTCACATCCTTGACCGAGCTACCCTTCCCTGCTAACGCTAGCATGCCCGCCCGTAACTCCTCAACGCCAACAGATCAAGGTTCAGCGTCGCGCGGGCATTTTTTCGCTAGTGATACACGCAGCCACACTCGCGTCAGAGGCAGCGGATATTCGAATGAAGAAGACGAGCATAGGACTCCGATGTCAACCTTTCCGACATCCCATTCGTCATCGATGACAGTACCGCGGGCTCGATCTCACCACTCTGCAGAGGTAGGTGCGTCTGCAAGGAGCGATCCTCCTCAGTCGGATCAGGGTCAAGGAACGCTGTCGACGCGTCAGCGTCGCCAATCCGCAGGAGGGTCCTCGATCGCTTCCAGTGAAGATGGGTATGCTTCGTCCCATGCTAGCAGAGACCGCTCGTCGCGCACGGACAGACACGTTCGGTGGCACGAACCCCCTCCTGTGATATCTGAACCTAGTGGGACCGGTCACCACAGAGGGAACCGAGTGCACTCATATGACCAGGCTGGCAGTGCTCCAGATAGCCAACGTTCACGGAGCTCTCGCCCTCGGAACCCGAGCTCAGCCTCACTTCCGGAACCACCGCGCCCGCCCGCCGAAGTGCCTGAACGGATATCTTCCGTCGCTGCAAACCACTCCGATGACGACCCGGGGTATACAGTGTTCCCTCATATGAGCACTCACCACCCACGCCGCCGCTCCTCATCGAATGCCTCGACTCATTCTACGACGCTACGACAGCCCGTCTCGTTTTCCTCCAGCTCCCAGCCCAGCGAATGGGTATATAGTCATCAGGTCGGAACCTGGGTATCAGCAATTACCGGTCAGACCGCAGACGGACGCGCTGTCTCCACCCGTAGCAATCTAGCTGCATCGAGTACCACGGCGAATGCCCAGTCTGGGCGGACATCGAATGCTCATTCTGCCCCGATGCTGCCTCGATCATGGAGCACTCGCTCTTGACCACGAGTATGAAGGCTAGTCCGCATTTTATCATATCATCATCACCTCGCGCTTTCGTAGGCATATCAAAGTTTTCTCACAATCATAGGCAGGACGGACATTTGTGCTGTCGTCTTTATGCTCTCGCATATTCCCGGTCTCATAGCGTTCTTGGGCTCATTTTTTATCTAGATGTCTTGTTCCCTACTTCCGTCGTGCACTTGTATCCTTACGCATATCTACAGTGTTGTAAATTGTCCAGCATCGTTGCAATCACTCCGTCTCCCCGTCATTGATCATACAAAAGGTTTAGCGTTCAAAGGAAGAGACAATGAAGATGGTCAGGAGGTTAGATTCTCGATAGAAGTGGACGGGTGGGGCAGACCACACCGGCGTAACGGGATTCGGTGGAGAGCACTAGAGGCTCGGATCCCCGGGAAGCAAGGCAACCATAACTTTATCATCGCGGACATGTATCCGGGTAGGCCCGTCGAGGGTCAGAATTCGTTGAAAGGTCGAGGCGCCAAGTCGACAGTGGCACCATATCAGTTGAAAAGATGCAATTAATTGGATGTTATCGATGGCGCACCGAGCAGGTCGAGGATAAATGAGGTCGTCCATAATTATAATCAGAGCAACGCATGAAACTGCTCGAATTCCTTGAGTATGGTCAGCTGAATGATACCAGAAAAATTCCCCGAATGAGGGCCCATCTTGCGCAGGGGGGAGGGACCGATAGTATGGACGTGGAAGTTTGTGAAAGTCGATACACGAGCACTGCAAGAAAGTCTGAGAGACTTATGCGGCACGAAGGAGCGTTGAAGAAGTTTAGTTATTGCCACGGACGGCCAGGGCGCCAAGTACATGGCAACATCCTTTGTGCGTTCCGCAGCTGCGTCGTCCGGCACCACGACTACGGATCTGTAACTTCGAACCTTCACACTGAAGGGAAGATTGGCCGGTGGAGGGTGTGAAGAGAGGAGGCCATTCCGGTATCATATAACTGAGAGAATGGATTCGCTCGTCATCTTCCGATTTGGTATGCACTGCAGACGAACATGCGTACCAGGTTTACTCAGACTGGATGGAAGCTCGCGCGCCTCTCGGGCTGCGAATTTGCGGAAGCGGTAGGTACAGGGACTTGCAACATGGTGCGGTGCGCTGTCTCTTGCCTGAGATATACATAATCACAACCTGTCGTGTTTGTGGCATGTATTGGCGTGACACGAGATTCGAGGTTGCACGTTGGTTTACTGTGGGATCATGAATGCACTTCTTCGAAATCTGATCTCCAACGACGAGGACAACAATGAGGGAGAACTGCCTGGAGAATCGATGTCGCGATTCAGGATGTTCAATTGCTAGGAAGCGCCACACACCAGAATTGGAAGCGAAGTCGGCAACGACAATCCGCTTCGCCTCTGGTAGCCTCGTGCCTTGGTCATGAGCAGTAACCAGCAAGTACTGATATAGACACCTTGGAAGTTCAGCCGCAAGTGGCGGTGGGAGCCGCTGCATGAAGCAATCTCAAACGCACTCGAGCTCCGGTTTCCTGATGGGGTGACTCGACGTCGGCATTGTACGCGAAGAGGCCTATACCTGGACGATACCATGCGGGCCATCGCAGTAGAATAGTCAGAGGAGCCACGAATGAATGGCGTAAAGACCTCCGGTAGAAAAATAGGTTGAGTGGAAGCGACACGATCGCCAGGGGTATTTCGCCGACTTGTGTCTCATGAATGCATCTGGAGAAATTGACTTGGGATGGCACCAAGCCACCGCAGTACGGACATACCCAGGCCCGTACATTGCCCGTACATGGAATAGATCACTAAGTTCATAACGCTGAAAGTCTACAACGGGCACTCACATTATGTCGTCTCTAGCTCTCCGGCGCCTGTGTCCAATCCACGCGAAACGCGATTGAAAGGCGCAACAGTGGCGGCCCTGACATGTACACCGGCGGGCTAGATAGCGCGCGATTTCAGCTTAGAAATAGGACCTGTGTATATTTGGCGTATGAAGGGCTATTGTAGCTGCGGATAAGTAGCATTTCACTTACTACAGGACATTGCAAGTTCAAGTCGCAAGGACAAAGGACTTGAGCCAGATATCTGACCTCGGCATCTTCCGACGCCGCCGCGTCTCGAGAAAAATTTCGTGACTCGTCCTGCGCTCGTCTGTTGCGTCTTGCCACCACATCTACCTCTGTATTTTTTGCGATTATATCGTACATTGCCGCCTGATGTACCGAGAGCTCGCGTCCCTCATATCGATATATGCCTGTAAACGCGTGCCGTATCTCGGCGGCGGTCAACTCATACGCGACTTGCTTGCTTCTCGGATCCAATGTTCTCCTCGAAAGCACAACCTACGAATGTCCCAGCCGACGCTTGAGGCAGCGCTTCTACCCCTCCTGCATCGATGGCATCGTTCAAGCCATCCATGGGAATTTTTAACGCCGAACTCAAGCTGAAGCTCCTTTATTCAGTCGGCAATGGCCTTCGGACATGAATGCTTCACTGGAATGTACGGCACAGCTAGAACCACGTAAGTGAGTTCATTGACGCTGGCTTTACTTACCTGGATGTAAGCATGCCTGCGTCAATTTTGCGTGTCGGTTCAACGCTGCAGCACTCGCTGAGCGACGTACTATGCACGCACGGACACTCGCTCTCGGTGGGCTGTGCACCCACCGTGTCGTCCGCGTCGGTTTACCGGTACATTTTCTAGGTGATGGTGGCACCGTGTCGCACATGCGATCTCGCTCGTTCTGCAAGTTGGACTACCGGAAGATCGAATTCACGGCACGATGATAACATGAGGCGGATACACGGTCCGAGCCGGTGTCCAGTCGAATGCGCTTTCGCCGGGTCCAACTTTCCATACTGGCGCTTCTCCTTTCGAACAAGCTGTCTTGCTTTAGACGTCCATGACAATGGAGGTCGTGAGGAGCTGGCGTCTCCATCTGCGGGACTAATCGCCTTATCTTCGCGACTCCAGACTCATGTCCAACTTTTCGCCAGGGATAATATCCCGGACTGTCATGTCGCCCTGTGTGATTCGAAGAGAGGGATCCCATTCTCGCAAGTGAGTGCATCTTTCCGATCGCTTACCAGCCTCGTGTCCTCTTCAAAACTGGATAAGATCGGGCGGCTGAGTTTATGTCCGAGTATTGCTCTTGCAATCACTTCGCACCACCACCACAGGCCGCCACGCACCTTAGGCTAGGTGCCCTAGTCGAACTGGACTTATAGCGCCTCACCACCTTGTGTTGTTGAGGCCCTATTAGGCTCTGACATCTGCTGTCCCTCCCTCCCCCCCTCCCGACTGCTGGATTGCTATGCTCGTCATCAGCCCAAGTTCTACCTGCGACGTCTGCCTCGAAGGATACGACGGTCGCGATAAGGTACCGCACGCGATTCGTTGTGGGCATGTCTTCTGTTTAACGTAGGCGTTCCCCCGCGCGGCCTCAGAAGTGTAGTAGCTAACGAAGGCGTCCCCTTTATCCGCAGATGTCTGGAGTCTCTGTCTCACAGGCATTGTCCCCTTTGTAGGGTTTCATTCTACTCTGAAGACATAATGAAACTTCACATCGATCTTGGTGGTCAATCCCCCAGGATGTCGATGCCTACACCTCCGAACGGCAACACAACTGTCGCTGCTCCAGACGAGGTTAGGAGGTTTCTGGACGTCATCAACCGCGCTGTTTTCCAGGGTGCAGCTATGTCGCACCTGAAGGTATTCATCGACGAATGCAACGAGTGGTTGAAGACGCAGCCCAAGGACCAGGCACGTACTGCGATGACATTCCTAGTCAACCCACACTTACCACTACCATTTCTCAGCACATCGATCTTCGGACGACCTTTTCACTATTCTACAATTTTCACAGCTCGAAACGAAAGTTGGCGGAATCGGCGGAGAGTTTGAGGGCAGCGCAGGAGGAGTGCAGCACGCTTCGTGGAGAGCTCGCGCAGAATTGGGAGGAGTGGGACCAGAAATACCAGAAGCTGGTACGATCTAGTGCGGAGGAGAGGGCGACAGCGTTATCGGTGGAGAAAAGCCTACGTACGAGATATGATCAGATGGATACGGAATGGCGACAGTAAGTTGTCATATTTTTCCGACGTCGAGAAACTGATGTTCATCTCGACTTCACTCTTCAGCAAAGTAAGACTCTCACTGTTCTACAGTTTCACATAAACTGATCATCATTTCAGTACGATACAGTTATCGCGGATTGTCAAGCATTGCGGGAAGATTTACAGCGGTTCAGGCATTATTACCGACCGACACCAGACTCACCCCCACCATCGGCGCATATCCATCGTCCCATTGAGGTACGACGGCCCCCTTTGTTCCACAGAGAGAGCAGCGGCGTCCCTGTGCTACCTGAACATCGTCGTGAAGTGCTAGTAGATCCGGCGCCGCCAGCTAGTGCAGAAGATGACGCACTACACCTGTCCCCCTTGCCGATGGACTTGCCCCCGTGGTCTTCCAGCCCCGATGACCTGTCTCCGATGGGCCTGGACAACGACGCGGCAATACCTGACGACCATATCGGCGTCGCTCCCCCCAAATCGGCATCGTTGGAACTAGCACCGATTCCCTACAAACCTAGGTTTGACCCGTCGTGTACTAGCGCCCGGGACCAGTCTTCTGGCGTCTCGGTATCGCTGCCGCCGCCTGCACCTCCCATCTCCCTGCTCTCGAGTCAACGCCCAGATCGTGCCACGCACATGATAGCCCCACGACGCAGCCCCCTCCCTGCTTCTGGTTCTCCCCCACCTCCATCAACGGAATCCCCTCCCCCGAAAGGGAACGTCCAGCCACCCCACATGCTACTCCAGCCATCGTATACCGAGTCTACGTCTAGTATTCAGCGGGGCGATGTCAAACGGCCCGTTCTTATCTCGCATGCCAGCAGTGCCGCCATGGCGCTGGAGCGGGAACGCACCGAACGCGAGAAGCGTCAGCAGCGTCAGGAGCCCACTCCGTCGAGTTCATTGCGCGACGAGACCGGCATGGCAGCATTGGAGCGAGACAGGGAACGCAAACGGGTGGACCGCGAGAAGCGCCACCAGCATTCGACGTCTGGTTCGTTTAGGGAGAAGGACGCGTACGGACAACTTTACGGCGGATACGGTGCTCAGGGAAGAGGAAAATTGCCGACCGAAGTCAATTTCTACCCTTGAATGTCTTTCATCCACGGATTATACTTGTGCTCTGTGTTTTTTCATCTCCCCCGAACTGCATTCCGTGTCACGCGTGTATCCATGCATTGTACCTCTTTCACGCCCTTTGTATACGCATTTATGACCTGTACTTCATATGTACCCCCTCTTTCCAGATATTAACGACAAGGCAAGCCTTGCTATCGATAATCTAACTCACGTTCGTTTTTTATCCACGAATCAAACACACACTTCAGCAAGCACTCGCTCGAATATAAGTATGTAGCGTTGAATTAGCATCAGCCGCTGTGTCTAAGGTATGTAGATCTCTAAGTTGTATACTTATCGAATGACGGTGACGGTGTAATGCTACTGTCGAATAACTTCTATGCAGTGTGCTCTCCTCATGAAATTGAAAGATCGAGACGCCCTCCTCATGGGGCAGCGTTGGTGGATTCTGCCCGAATCCGGAGGATGTCCTGCCTCGAAAGGCCTGCCTCGTTGCAAAGGGACCGGAATATCGAATCCTCCTTATCGAACAGGTTTAGCACTGTGTCGAACTCCGCAATTTTGCCCCCGTCCATGACAAGGATGCGGTCGTAGTACGCTGAGGCAATGTCAGTTACCCCTTCCGAAGACAGCTGATAAGACAAACAGTATACTCACAGATGGTATTCAGCCTATGGGCGATGCATAGCAATGTCGAGTTCGCGAATTCCGTCTGGATGGTCTTCTGCAGCTTCGAGTCTGTCTCCACATCGACGCTGCTGGTTGCTTCGTCCTGCAAGCGCGACGTGAGAATCAATATGCGAAAACGAACCGGAAGTACTCACCAATACGATGATACGACTGTTCTTGACGAGAGCACGGCAAAGGGCAAGGAGTTGTCTTTCCCCGGCACTGTAATTCGAGCCGTCGTCACCGACCGTAGAATCCAAGCTGAATTTGGCCTCTGCCGCAGGATCCGTTGAGCCATCTCTTGGAAGTAGCCATGCACGTTGAAGGGCAGATAACAACTCGGCGTCGGTGCGAGTGCCTTGAGGATCACTATCAAACGTATTAGCCCGGATAAAGAGATTTCGAACGCATTGCGCACAGATTTTCTCGCAGCGTGCCCATGAACAAGATGCTATCTTGTGGCACTAGAGCCAACCGGCTTCGTAAAACATCGAGGCCCATGTTCCGGATATCGTGTCCGTCGATTTCGATTTTTCCGTTCTCCAGTTCCACAACCCTATGAGGCGGGTAAGTCGAAACATACGGTCAAGGTGGATGCCACTGTGATTTACCTGAAGAGAGCTTGGAGAAGAGAGCTCTTGCCTAAGAGAATGTTAAACCGAATCATAACCAAGAGGCCTGTCTGTATTTACCTGCACCAGTCCTTCCAACGATGCCGACCTGCAAGCGGCTAGTTAGTGTGATGTATTGACGAATGCAAGTCCTCCTACCTTCTCTCCTGGCCTGACATTGAAACTGATACCCTTCAATACAAGCGGAAGCCCTTTCCGATAAGCAAGCTGCACGTCGTTGAATTGGATCTCTCCTTTTTCTGGCCAGGAAGCAGGGGGATCATTCGGCGTGACGGCGTCGCCCTCTGGAGCGAGTTCTGTGTACACGAGAACTCGCTCGACCGCGTTCATGTTCTGCTCGTTTTGCGCAAATTGGGACACCATCTCGGCTGTATTGTATTAGATGGATATCACGGGAGGAATTTCGGCGGTCTTGACTTACAGAAGATTTGGGTTACTATGATACAAGGCGGTCAATACGCGAGTATCTCGACGACACGGTTGTGAACTTACTGCTCAAAGTGTACGACAGAACAACACCGATTTTGGACGGGTTGACCGAGGTTCTGAAGCCGACCGCAAACAAGGCTATCCCGAACACCAGGATATTCCCGAAGAAATCGAGTCGAACTCCTAGCCATCGCTGGATAGCCACAGTCATGTAGTATGCGCGGTTTTCCATGTCGAGGCCGTGATCAGCGTTGTCTATCGATCGCTCCTGCCACAGAACATGAGTCCCTGATCATGACGCCCATACGAGAAGCATACCTGAGCTCCGTAAGCACGGATCGTGGATAAGCCCGTCAGGGTCTCTGCATAGAAACGGTTGAGTATAGTTGAGAGCTATCCAGACGCATGAACATACCTGAATACGATCCATACAGCGCCGATCGCATGAGCGAATCCAGGCGCTTAGTTTCCACCGACGAGCGCCGATAGTAGCTGGCGACGTAGAGATATAGCACGGTCAATGGCGCAAAGATAATGCCAAGGTAAGGGAATGTGTAGAAAACGAGTGCGACTGTTCCTAAAACCGACGCAAAGGTCGAAAGGAACTGGCGATTATAATGTCAGAGATACACAAAGACGCGCAATTAAATGAGTCCTACCTGATAAAGTGTCAGAGACAGCTCCGTATCAAGTGTGTCCTGGTCCTTGGATAGTCGAGATAAGATACGGCCTGCTCAGCTATGTTAGAAGGCACATGTCTTGACAGCGATGGAAACATACCGATGGGTGTAGTATCAAAGAAAGATGTAGGGGAGCGCAGTACACCCTTAAGCGCGGCTCTGAACATGTTCAGACTAGCGAACAAACTTGCTAGCCTATTTAACAGCGTAAGCAATCAATCGAACACCAGATTTTACCAGTGAGCAAAGCTTACGCGAAGCCGAAACTGAGCATGAACGAAAAGAGCGCCTGGGCCACACCAAGCGCAGCGTAGACGGCCATATAATCCCCCTGCTTGAAACCGTGTATGCTTTCGGCCGTCCAAAACCCAAGGAAAAGATTGTTCCCCACTGCGTAAAGTTATCAGTAACACGAACTCTCTACATCGACCAGCTGTACTATCGCACCTGCAGCGCCTTGACTCAGGACCAGCAATAGGACAAATATCGGCGCCCACACGATCCCGCCGGCGAACTTGAGGTACTTGGAATACGTTTCTATACTGACAGCGCCAGTGTTGCGTTCCTCCGCCTGCATCAGAGCGGCGTCGGCCTTCTTGTCGTCCTGTTTTGCATGTGCGTCCGCGGGGACGGCGTCCATCTTCGCTATGCCGGGGGCTTCTTTCTCAGTTTCCTCTTTCTCTTGATTTCCATACTCGTCCATCAGACGGGAGAATATGGTGCTGTCCGCCATGAGTTCCTGTGTGTATCATACGGTCAGCGAGTGCAGGCATAGACGCTCAATGTTATGGCCTACCTGATAAGTGCCCTGCTCCGTTATAGTCCCGTTATCCATGACGTAGATATAATCCGCCTTGTCCAAGACATGCAGCGCGTGAGTGACAAGGATGCGTGTCTTTTTGGCAAGGGGCCCGCCGAGAATGCAGTTTTCGAGGATGGATTTGCCAACGTAAGCGTCCACAGCGCTAAGAGAGTCATCGAGGAGGACGACGTCCGAGTCGGAATATGCCGCTCTTGCGAGTGACACGCGCGCCTGCGAATCATGGTTAGCTGACCCTGTCATGTTGATCGAATAACAAGCCTTACTTTCTGCCCACCTGCAGATAAAGATGAGTTTCATGCTAGGAATTTCACATTCGCTACTGGAGGGACGTACCACTCAGATTGATGCCCTTCTCGCCAATCTCCGTCTCCTCGCCATGAGGGAGCATCTCCAAATCGTGTTCGAGTGAGCATGCATGTATGACGTCGCGGAATCTGACCAATAAATTGGATGAACACATGTCCTGAAAGGTATTCATGTGGAACGGACAGACCTGTCATCATCATCATCTTGACCGAACGTGACGTTTTCTCGCAAAGTCGCGTTCCGGATCCAGGGGTTTTGTGGGACATATGCGACTGAACCCCCAAAGACGACCTAACACCGACCAGACCGATTAGTTCCGCGAGCACTTCAGAGGAAAGCAGAATACGAACATGACCACTCTTGCGTCGCATTTCACCGATGAGCGCCTGGAGAAGAGAGCTCTTGCCCGAACCGACCCGGCCCACGATAGCGACGAAAGTGCCCTTAGGAACCCTGAACTTCAGATCCACGAGCTCAAATGGCTTCTCGTCTGCGGCGATCGTGTCGCCATCCGTACTCTCGCCATCCCCAGCGGTCGTAGGCAGCACGTTCTTCTCCTCGTCCCGCTTTTTCCCTGCAGCACTTTTCCGTTTCAGCGCCTTCGCCTTCGCCTTCTCCTCAGCAGCGGTCCCGAGGACATCGACCTTGCGCGCCGTTTCCCACGTGAAATCGCCCTCGGCGTCGACGGCGTTCTTACTCTCGGCGTCGATGCTGTACGGCTCCTCCAGCTCCTCGGCTGTGAGGAACTTGGAGATACGCCCTAGTGCGACGACTGCATCTGTGCAGGCCGCCAAAACAAGCGGGAAGAAGATCAGCGGAGCGCGAATAATCTAGTGAGCGTCAGCATTCGGTCTCAGGGCGAGCAAGATAGCAAGCAATGCGCACATTGAAGAACTGTAGAGAGGAGAATATGATCGCGACGTTGAGCTCGTGGCCGCTGAGCGCATACGTTATCTGGAATGTCCGCATTGTGAGCAACCTGCATCTCAGAACGGAGCATACTGGGCCACTCACAAATGACAGAACGGCTGCCAACACCGGGATGAACGTAACGACCGCGATTAGGACAGAACGCGCGATTCTGTACACACGCATGCATTGAATAAAGTTCAGCGCAGTGAAGCGAAAAAAAGAAAGAAGAAAAGTGCACGTACGCTGATACTTTGATCGTGTCAATCTCTCGACCGCGCAACGCAGAGACCTGTTGCGTGTAGAAAGACTCCCAAGCATAAAATTTGACAAGGCGGATGCCTTGCAAGACCTATAGGGAAATATCACTCGTATTTGACGGTCAAATGCTGAGAAAGAGGCGAGCGGACACACCTCGGTCATCAGCCGAACCCGCGTGTCCGTGATCTTCACGCCCTTCTTGCGCTGGTTGAAGAAAACCCGGACGAGCAAGAACTGGATAGGGAACCCTAGAAGAATTACCTACGTACCAGAAATTCATGAGCACGGAAATTGGGAGGGACGGAGCACTAAGCAGAGAATACATACACCGAGTCCGACGAGCGCAGAATAGCCGAGCTGGAGGGAGAAAACGTGTTAAGTCAGCGCCCCCTCGCGAAAACCCCTACAGCGGAGTGACCGTACATTGCCTATCAACAGCCCTATCCCAATTATGATCTGTTACATATGTCGGGGGTCAGAAGACATAGCGCACATATGACGCGGTGCGTACCTGGATGGGGGAGACCCATAAACTAAAATGAATCAAGTCCTCGTCAGTACGCTACGCGTTTTAGTGCCGCCGGCAGTTAGAAAAGAGACACTGACTTGTGAGCCATCGCGGCACTGCGATCAAGACGCGTCGCGTCGGTACTAATCATAGTCGTGATCTGCCCGACACTGTGCGAGAGGCGTGCTCTCCCGGACAGGCGCATGGATTTGCGAAAGATCGCGCCAATGGTCTGTTCGGCTGCCGCGTCAGAGGCTGCGCAAAAGTTCAGGGGCAACAAGTCAACGCACCGAAGTCCGCACAGAAAGTCCAGTGGTCATGGTCACTGTCACCACAAATTCGTAAGCCAGCATTTTAACAAGCTAGGGAGACACCTACTGAGCATGTAGTGGTTCGTCATCTGCGCGTCGTCAGTATCAGTTCAGCGCGCAATACGGGCCAGGCTCACCAGACTAGCGGTCTCTACACGGTAGATACAGCTGTCAGACGCGTCAAATTACACCGAAACGCGACTCACCCTGCATGAGGAACAAGCCCACGGCCAGACCAATTCCGTAGCCAATGCCGCGCGCAGGGGCGACCTCGCCCTCGGCAGGCGTGCCCTGTACCTTGTGGAACGCGTAGGCCTCGACGAGCCAGGTGAGGAGAGCCTTGTTGATGAGCGGGGTGGTGGTGTTGAGGGTGTCGGCGCAGAGCTTAAGCGCGCCGGCGACCCACCAGCGCACGATGAACGTGCGGTGAAGCGCTTTGAGGAGGGAGGCGTCATACTTCGGGGTGGGCTTGCCTTTATCCGCGGGCTGTTTCTCGTCACCGGTCCCGTCCTCGCTAGCCTCCTTCTTGCCATCCTCGTCGCGCAACGCGAGTGGCCGCACGGCGGGGTCGCACCTCTTGTAGAAATTGCGCTCTACGTCCAAGGTGAGGGTGTTAGTGAGGCGGGGCGTGGGGAGGGGCCACAGGTCCTCCTTTTCGAGGGGGCGCGAGTAACCGACGGATAGGAAGGGGTTGAGCCAGCCAAAGACGAGCTTGGAGAGGGGGGACGCGGAGCTCTCTGGCAGTATTTCGTTTTGGCCAAAGCCGGGCGGTGCGGGGGGTGGGCGGAACGGATTGAACATCGTTTCGACTTTCGAGGCTCAAGCGGCCCTATCGATCGATTCTGACCTGTGTTTTCTTGTCGTGGGCGAAAGCAAGGGTGCGCGAGTGAACATGGATGTAGTACGGTGAGTAGAGTGCTTATATCGAGAACAGTTTCAAGACCAACCGTGCAGCGTCGTCATCAGCATCCGTCGGATCGAGCGAACAGCGCGTCGTTCATTGGCTGGCTGCCCCGGTAACACCTCACGTCAGCGTGATTACGCGAGAAAAAGTCGTGTTGCCGAGGTCCTCGTCGACTTTAAAACTCGACGATCTACATGCGGGTGAAAATCCTGCGAAGCTAGCGGAATGCGTAGGGCCTGACGGTATGGCACTCATAATGCCATACCTGCTGTGTCGGTTGCTCGCATCATCATCGCTCTACCAAAAAAAATAAAAAATAAAAAAAATAAAAATAAAACTCGACGATCAAGCTTCATACTGCGGCGTAGCATGGCGTGTAACCCCAAGTTGGCAGTGTTGTGCCAGTCACCGACTTGCCGCGGAAGTCGCCGACTAGTCACGAACCGTAGCCGCCGTCTAAAAAAACGGCTGGTCTAGGACCGTTTATGGAAATGTCTACCCCTGACTGGGTGGCACGACGTTGAGCAGCGTCGCCGCAGGCTAAGTTGACATCGAACTTGCGCTGAACAAGCTAATAATGGGGCGTCTCAATCCCTATTCGCAAACTGCACAGACCACGTGATGTTTCAAACCCCGCGATTGGCGTCATATTCAGGCCCAGCAGGTCGGAGTTACAATTCTGGTTCGGCGGGGACGGCGACGCGCTAGGTGGCTGTCGAGACGCGCCTGCAGAAATGTCGACTCTTTTACCACTCGACATAGCACTTTTCGCGACAAGTTTGAGTGACGAAAGTTGCTCCGAATGACAGTCTCATGAAAGTCTTCAGAGTAGAATTTTAAAATTTGGTCTCATTCCTCCGAAGTAGTGTCCCAGTTGACAAGTTTAAAAGCATGATGCCGAAAACAAAAAATCTGTTCCGAAGACTCTGCTGTATGCACATTTGAGAGTAGGATCCATATTTTACTTCGAGAAAAACGGTTGAGGGGAATGGGATATAACTTGACCTCGAATGCGGGCCTTTCATCAGGAAAAAATCGTGGTGGCTGAGAGCGTCTGAGAGCTGCTGACAAGCCTCTCAGCTCCTCAGCTCTCTCAACGACCATCCCGGAATTGAGAGCTGCTGAGAGCAGCTCTCAACACTCTCAACTGCCTCGTGCCCTTCGCTAATTTGCCTCGCCGCCCGATCCCATCATATTCTCGTCCTAAAGTGTTTTTTGCGATTGTGTCCGCTGGATTCAGACAAACAGCATTTGCAGTCGGTACTCGTTTATGTCCTTACTTTGTTACATGTGTATTTGCCTAGATACTATGCTCACGCTGTACGTGAAAATTTTGAGTGTAATATGTAGTCCTGGATTAGCGGGCTGCACCCCTTGAGCTGTGTAGATGCGAGGAAATGTCTGTCGAAGTGTTCGAGGAATCAAGGTACGATTTGCCCACGTGGCACCTCTCAACCGCTCTCAGCTCGTTCTCAACCTCTCTGCCAGACTTGACAACAGCTGAGAACGCTGAGAGCACTGAGAGCTAAGCGAGCGTTTTCCCGTTTTGCAGATGTTGGGCGAGCAAGGCAAGAAATCGTTGTACGTAATGACTCAATGCAGCCAAATGCCCCTCCATCGAGGTCGAGTTATATCGACTTCCCCTCGGCCGTTTTGCTCGAAGTAAAATGTGTATCCTACTCATAAATGTGCATAGACCAAAGTCTTCGGAACAGATTTTTTATTTTCGGCTTCATTCTTTCAAACTTGCCAGCTGAGGCCTTATTGCGGAAGAACAGGACCAAAACTCAAAATTCTGTTCCGAAGACTTTGATTAGACTGTCATTCGGAGCAACTTTCGTCACTCAAACTTGTCGCAAAATGTGCTGTGTCAAGTGGTAAAAGAGTCGACATTTTTCTCGGTGGCGCGCTCGCGGTGGCGGGCGCGTCTTCACATGCCGAACCTTCGGCAAAGTGCAACGCACGGCAAGGTTCGGCATTTCTCGTTATAGGACGTCGTGGGAATGTACGCTCGGGGCTTTTATTTTGGCAGGCGTTGAGACCCCCCACTAATAACGAGCAGTAAAATGCTTTCTACATTGCCCAATGCCAGACTACGTGCTATACGATGCATTCCAACCCTACCATACTCGCTTTTCGTTCCAATTGAAATACATGTCGAACTCAGGGAAATTAGCTGAGGGGAAACTTCGCAAGACCTTACATTTGTGCAAATTCAACCTGGATGCACTAGAAACGAGAGGAAAAAGCATTGTATTGTATGATTATGATAGGTTACACATCTAATCAAAAGCAAAGTGGCCGAACTGTGCGTGAACGTCGGAAAAATGGTGTTGTGATTGGTGAAGTCAAGAGCAACTATGTGACGACCTAGCGCGGCCGTGCAAGCATCGTTCAAGCATCGGGCATCAGAGGAGACACGATTTTCGATACGAGGAGGGTCTGAGTTATTGATGCAGTAGGGCGGCAATAGCAACTTCCCGTCGATGCAAGCGCGCCACACTGGGAAAAAAGCACACGACTCACAGGTCTCCAAAGTAGATGACTCTGGGCAAGTATGCCACAAAGGACTAGTCGAGTGCATAGTGATAGAACTCGTACTGGCTTGTGCAGAGGCGTCCAGAGTCGACGAGTGCATGCTTGCCCCAGGGCGACGTCGGCGAGGCCGGTGTCCTCCAGCTTCATGCCGCTCTTCTTGTTGCAGTAGAAAGCGATGACGTCCATGTACGCCTAGCACCTGCGCGAACGTCAGCGTGATCTTGCGGTGATCCTCGTCCACAATCGCGTCGTGCGGCGAGGGACACGGAGGCGCAACTGGTGAGAGCCTCGATTCATGACGCAGCCGTCCATGAGAAAGCGACTTAGCGGCGCCGTGGACCGTATGTTTTCGAGGCGCAGGCCGCTGGCGGCGGCAACATGTTCATGCTCGAAGTTATGGCCCGAAGTGCGAATCGCGTCGAAAGCAGGCCACCGCAGACAGCTGCTAACTCAGGGGAAAATATACTATATTAAGAAGGTGGTCTGTGCGCATAGACCAGTCGTTTCTGCAGTCGCCGGCTAGTCGCCAGCTAGTCACGACATCTGGTCAATGACTGGCCGGTTTCGCCTCTGTCGGCACAACACTGACCCCAAGTGCGCAGGGACGCCACGTCTGCAGAATATAGTTGAAGAGTCCATGTGATCATGGTGCCGATGGACCACGCGTCGTTTGAGGGTCGTATTTTTGGGTTCTACGGTTTGGTCGGTGAGTTATCTTATCTTGGTGACTTCTGAATCAAACGGTAGCTTGACGGTGAAAGCAAGAAAAAGTACGAAATTCTGGAGAGGTTGGACTTGGGTTGAACGAGTGGACTGTTGAGGTGCGCCCTATTGAGGCTCTGCGTGTCGGCAACGGCCACTTTGGGTGCAAGATGGGTTCACAAACAGATATATGATTCGAGGTGAGGCGTATGGGTGATCGTGGGTGGAATAGAGAGACAGGACCACATCGCGAGCCAGAAAGCAATACCACTAGTCTCCCTTAGCATCCGTCGAAACAATTCCTTCAACCTCGCGGGCTCGGATATCCTAATATAAATACCACGCACTTTCTGCCAGTTACAGCTGAGGCTGCTGAGCGCCGAGTCCCCACATCCAATATCCAAAACACGGACATTGACGCCTGCACCATCCCCCGAGAGCTTTCCGTGGCCATATCCATCGAGAAGGTATGCCTCTGAATCCAGATCGTGCGTGATTATGTAGTAGTAGCGGGAGGAGGAGGAAGAGGAAGATTCGGCGTCGCGGCGAGCGCGTCCATCGCTGCGGCCGCGTCTGGATCGCGGCGCGCCAGATAGTCAGAAAATTGCGATATCTGTCTTTTGCACCGAACCATCACTGCATCTGCTCTCCGTCGCTCATAACGCTCTTCATCTGTAACTATGGCACGCCAATTCTTCGTAGGTGGAAACTTCAAGCTGAATCCCGCGACGATCGAGGCCAAGAACGCCCTCGTCGCTGTCCTCAACAAAGCTGAGCTCGATCCTGCTACCGGTGCGTTCTGCCATCTTGATTTGCTTGTCTGTCGTCGTACATAGTGCGACTGCATTGCACTCACGTATTCTCTCCCAACACCGTACTGATCGATTTGCGCAGAGGTCGTGGTCGCTCCGCCTGCGCTGTACCTCCTCCCTCTGAAGGAGCAGATCCGCAAGGATATCAAGCTCGCCGCGCAGAACGCGTATGTCAAGACCGCTGGTGCATTCACAGGGGAGATCAGGTGCGTCCGTCCGAACCCCTTTTGAAGAATTTCAATTTCCGCGGTGAATGCACCTGCACGAGCGGATCGGAGCGGTTTCATCAACCCCCACATTTGTGCGTGGCTTGTATAACAGTGTACTAACCCCAATCTCTCCACATCGTATAGCGCGACGCAGCTGAAAGACGCCGGAATTCCCTATGTCATCCTCGGTATGTACTCTAGCACTGGCCCCTGAAATGTCTCTATGACCCAGTCTTTTTCTTACAACCCGCCGTACCTACCACATAGGCCACTCCGAGCGCCGCACGCTCTTCGCCGAGACCTCCGCCCTCGTCGCACAGAAGACCCGCGTCGCCCTCGACGCCGGCCTCTCTGTGATCCTGTGCATCGGCGAAACGCTCGAGCAGCGCAAGGCTGACGAGACCGTCGCGGTCGTGCAGTCGCAGCTCGAGGAGGTCGTCAAGGTCGTCAAGCCTGAGGAATGGAGGTGCGCGCCCCCATCCACTCATCAGTTTTAGTTCTTCGGCGTCATGCTCACGGCCTCTCGCTTGCAGCAACATCGTGATCGCGTACGAGCCCGTGTGGGCGATCGGCACTGGCCTCACCGCGACCTCCGCGCAGGCGCAGGAGACGCACCTCGCGATCCGCGCGTACCTCACCTCGGCGGTGTCCAAGGCGGTCGCGGAGAGCACGCGCGTCATCTACGGCGGGAGCGTGACAGCGGCGAACGCGAAGGAACTCGCTGGGCAACCGGATGTGGACGGCTTCCTTGTCGGCGGGGCGAGCTTGAAGCCGGAGTTCGTGGATATCATCAATGCGCGGAAATAAGCACAAGGGATGTAGAGAAGGAAAGAACGCGAAGGAAGCTATGTGTATGTAGCACAAGTGTAGCATGTAACTTCGAAAACTATAGATTGATCCTGACTGCTGGACTGAAATGTATCGCTGCTCTCGACGCACTTCCTTGCCGCTGAGCCTGCAGCAGATTGTCGTCGCGTTCATAGTACGCACCTCGAGCGATTGAACATTGACAAATAGTATCATGACTGGGCGTTCATCTCGAAGGAGTCCATAAATCCATAGTAGTAGACACGAATGCAAACGCCGGTACGATGACTATTAACTGACCGACGGATTAGAGTACAAATACAATATGTAAGAAAGCACATGCGAAAAGAAAACCCCAGAGCATAGTAGAAAGCAGGTGGAATGAGCGTGGACAAACGATATTCAGACAGTAGCACTAGGTCGACGAGGATGCGATTCTGTCCGACGGTGGCTCTGTCCGATTTTACTCGCCTCCGCCCCGTCCTCGTCCACCTCCATATCCGCGATGTCCTTGTCCGCAGGGTGCTCACGTTCGTGTTCGCGTTCGCGCTTGTCATCCTTCGACCCCCTTGGCGAACCCGCTTCATGGTGCTCGCAGTGGTGATCCGAGTCCCCTATCGTCGTCGTCGGGAGTGTGATCACGGTGAAGGCGTGCCCGTGCCCATCCTCCTCGGACGTGTGTGAGTTCGAGCGGCTAGTGCGCGAGAGACCGCCGCCGTAAGTGTGCGAGTGACGGAAACCTAATGACGCAAAGCTGAGGAACGTGGAGCGTGGTACGCCGGTGCGCTCGGTGCTGTCGCCGTAGGAGCTGTAGTGGCTGCGCAGCCGGAGAGTCACCGCGATGATGATTGGAAGGTTGCACACTGTTAACGATATGCAGTTCTGGGAGACATGTGAGACAGCGCGTAAGGGTCTACAAAGAAGAATGCTCTTACTTCAATTGTTGCAACGACAATTGTGGCTGCGCCTTTCGCTTTGAGGATGAAGATCGAGTGCACAAGCGATGCGATTGTTGTCGCGATGCATGTTGAGAAGATGAGTTTCAGGCGGCGGCGAAGACCTCTGTCTTCGAGACCTGACAGGATTTTGAGGGGGGCCCATAGGAGGATAGAGTCCGCGACAATATCAGCTTGTAATGATATATCAATGTGAGACTGGGATTGCAAGACAAGATCGGGGAGCACTCACTGGCAAACTGGGTCCATGCTACGGCATCTGTCAATTTGCACTGACGCGCGAGATTCACGTTAGCCCGCTAACAAAGTGCATCAGGCGCAGTTACGTACCTGCGGATGATCCTGATTCTTCCAGTTTGGCTGTGGTTCGCATTCGAGGAACAACTGCACGCTGAGCATTATGAAGGCGAGGACGAAGAGCACGACGCAGAAATATAGCTTTTTTCGCCGGTAGCTGCTGGGGTCAATACGGATAACAGAGAAGATAATCGATAAGCGTGCGGTCCTAGCATTCGCGTATTTCAGTACACGATCCATGTGAGACGATATGATGATCCTACCATGTAACGAAATAGAAACTCATGGCAATCATATAATAACCAGCAACTCGCGTTAGGCGAGATAAACTTTGCACTGAAATATGCATTCCTGGTGAGGATACTGTCCTCGTAGCCGCGCCATTGTAGACGTACCATCGTGCACATGCACGAACAGTGCAGCAAGCTGTACGAGGAAGCCCGCCTAATGGAATCCAGCGTGAGACATCTAGCGAATTGCATGATGCCTGACTCTGTGGTACTCACCGTGCCGATAAATGCAAAGCCATCATCCCACCAGATACGCCATCGCCGTATGTACAGTCGATACGCCGTCCCTATCACCACAGCTGACACTAGGACCAAGCCGACAACTGTGCATACATCAGTCAAGCCACGAGCGTATAGCTCACACAGCTGAATCAAGCGAACACACCCTTGAGCTCTAGAAACACAGCAGCCCCCATTTCTGGTGCGCACTATAGCACACCCGCGCCCACCCTATTCTGCGCGCGGAGATGTCGAACTCGCTAGCCGCGTTGTGAGTAAACCGTTAGAAGGAAGGGGGAAAGGGCGGAATCGCGATTTTCGTTCAGTTGATGGACATAGTAAGTAAAGACGAGAGGAAAAAGTGTTATGACAGAACCGGGGGCCCAAGCTGGGGCCTATATTATAATAAATCTTGGAAGTTGGCGGCGTTCCATCTGCGGATGATTTTATTTTCTGCGTGCAGCCCTGCTCTATACAGCCATCGCCGCTGACTTCCAATTAGATGCCGCTTTTGGCAACTGAGCGTCGGTCGTCCGACCGTCGTCGTCGTTGCGTCTGACAGCAGGCCTTCGCTTTGCTCCTCGCGCCCCCTCACAAGTAGCTCGACATACTCAATATTTTTTCGTCAATTAAAGCTCCACGTTCTGGTGGAATTCGGTTTTTGCGCTATTGCGAGTGGGTCATTTAGCAGATTATCGATCGTGCTACAACCTCACAAGACCAAACCTGCTCCCATTGATTAATGAGCCACGCCCCAGGACCGGGCCCCAGGAGACCGGTCCCAGTGATGGCAAGAGGAAGCAAATTCTGTCGAGGATACCCGCGGTATTTGTGGGAACCTGCATCGACGCATCGACGCCACAGGAGTTCAGGCCTGCATGTCTCAGTGAAGTTGTGGAGGATATCCTCATCCTGCCTCGAACTGCGGTCGGAGGATTGCATTGCACGTGGTATGTATGCAGGGACAGCAACAACAACTTCCGGACTGATAGACTTCCTACCGTGCAGAGCAGTCTCGGACCCGGACTCAGTTATGGTCTTTGACAAGCTCATGGAATACTATATCGGCGGCGTCTGGACCTTGAAGCGCTGTCATGAGGCTCCTCAAGTGTGTGGGGGAAGATATTGTCACTCTTGATACCAGCACTCTTCAGAGTCTCACTTGCTTTATTGTATTGCGGGCAAATTACGGTCCGCCTTATGGTATGCAGTATCCTCTCCTTAAACTACGGCTGACGCTCACGAGCTCCCCCGACAGCACAAGGAGCGCTCAAAGTACTTCTTATGTATACGATGGGCCCATAGGTCCATACTTGCCAATGTTGTGGGCGAACTTGATGCACTACAATATTTTACAGCAAGTGGCAGGCAAGTGGTACAGTAACTCGGCGTGATGAAAGCCACGCGCCCCGCTTATATATGGATGGGCGGTCGTCCATCGATGCCGACACTGGGACCCTCGTTCCTATCCCTCCCTACATACCCCCACTTCCATCTCGGTGACTGCGTGACCCAGACCGACGCCTCCACCGTTCCTGAGGAACCGCGAAGACTGCTCCTGCGGGCGATACCCTCGCAACCGCACACACGGAGCTAAGTATTTGAGCACTTAATTAATGCAAACGCCTGCTTTGTCGAGGGTGTGCCGCGAACGTTTGTTTGAGCCTCGCGCGTACGCGTAGTACCTCGGGCCTGTAGACATGCGATGTACTCATAACTTATGCATATGATCAAGCTTGTGCACAACGTCCAGCACTCAGCGCTCAGCCGCAGCGGCCCCGAAGGCTCTCTTGTGATACTCCGCGTGACTACTGGGAGTTTCCTGAAGCATCCTGTACTTAAGTACGCCGCGTCGCAAATATCTCAGGAAGACTTCGTCAGCGGGGAGGAACGGTGCCCGAGACCCCGACGCGTGTCTATGCCTATCTCCAAGTTCGCGCATGGGGTTGACAAAAGGAAGTATCACAATGTCGCAACTCGCTCCCCTGCGATCCGTTGCCAACCCCACATTGACCCCATATCGCGAGGAAAACAGGCTTCGCTATCGGCCGGTGGGCCTCCGGAGCTGTCTTGGAGTTGTCTGCAAGTCCAGCGGGACGCAGCCTCGAAAAACGGTCTACTTTCCTGCGTACTGCCGTATGTTCGAGAGTCGAAGGCACAAGGCGTCCAGTTCGCGACTACATCCCATAATTCATTTTTGTGTGCATAACGTTACGCTGACCCCGGCAATTTGAGAGACATGCATCAGACTTCGGGACGCATATGGCCATCGGCCCATTGCTGGTGCCGGGTGGAAACTGATGCCCAGGCTGAGGTGTGAGCACTTCATGTCACGACGATTCTGAGCCTCCTGTATGGTTGTGACGGCGCCTTCAGCGAGTCGACGTGCGCATGGAGACTGTTGAGGCGGTCGAGGTCGAATCAGTGCGATATCGTTTACGGACGGTACGTCGGTCGTTGCCACATGCGGTTTGGCAGGGACCAGCAAGAAGTTTGGCGATATGCTCTGGCTGCTGTGCGCACCGTACGTCGCGCGAGCATTGTAAAATGACGCGCATGAGTAGGAGGCAAAGCGGCGAGGGAGCAGTCCTCGTAATCCCCGCTTCGGCGCGTTGAAGTCGGTGTAATCCGAGAGACATCATGCGGTAGGCTTGCTATTTTTTTGCGGCTGCGAAGTCGGTGTAGTAGGAGCGTTCATGGTCTATGGCCCGACAGTAGGAGTGGAGTGACGAGTTGAAGCTAGAGCAGTCACGCTGCACAACACTTCATCAGCTGGATATTCAACGGGCACTTCGCAATTATACACACCTCCCTCTTTCTTAGAACCCTTGCGAATCCTCCGCGGAGTGAGCTGAAGCTTAATGAGACACCCGTCTGCATCGATCCATGTAGGAGCGTGGTACACAGGTCGTACATAGTTCTTCATGGCCAAACCCTCGTTGGGATCGAGCCTGCTCATGACAGTTTGCTCGGAGAAGTGCACTGGTTCCCAACTGGGGCCTCAACTTGTATGGGTAAAGATCATCGGTTCCAAGCTAATCAGAGACATCTGAGGGTGCATAGGACACCGTATCGTCACGTACGTCTAGTGCGTTTTGATAGACGTTATTCAGAGCGGGTCGGCAGCATAAGAGGACGAAAGCGCGTGGATCCATGGCCCTTTCCACGAGTCAGAACAGCAGTACTAGTCCTTGCAGATATAAGCGAGTCAAAATGAAGTGGTCGTCCTTGCAGATATAAGCGAGTCAAAATGAAGTGGTCGTCGTACAAGTTCAAGCACTGAAGCAGGCGCGACACCGCGCCGTGAGCTGACCAGATTCTGACGTCTACGGGACGCTGGGAGATCTCGGCATCCCCCGATCGTTACATATTGCCATAACAGGCGAGATGGTATAAATCGGATCCCATCAGGACCCCCGAATATTAGGCTAAATGCCGTTTGAATCATCCGGGCAAAATTTGCACTTTTCGCCCGAAGGCCATATGCCATCCGGGCAAAAATCTTGCCCTCTGCGAGGGAGGCCATGTCGCGTCCGGGCAAAATTTTTGCAGGGGGAAGGGGCGGCGCCGCAGGCGCCGCCACCAAAATTTTGGGCTTATGCACGTGATTTTTCGGGTGGGTAAAGCGCCCGAAAAGGCAATAAGGCCAGTTGCCATCCGGGCAAAATGGGATCCGTCCCTCGCAAATCATCCGGGCAAAAAAAATCAGCTTTTGCGATTTTCATAACGGCATTTACCCTAATATTCGGGGGTCCTATCCCATCGCGCCTCAGTCACTCGACTCATCCGCTTTGCGTTACACATCCTCCTCTCCCTTCCTTACTACACTACACTTTCTCGCAACACACACTAGACTATGTCCTGGCAAGGTACGCACTCCCCCTCCCTCCCTCCGACACACACATGGCGTATGTAGACTGACGACGCTGCTGTGCACTAGCGTACGTCGACACCAACCTGCTCGGGACAGGGAAGATCGCGAAGGCGGCTATAATCGGGCAGCAGGGCGGCGTGTGGGCCTCCTCTGCAGGATATAACGTGCGCTAGCTCTCTGCATCTCCGTTCCCGCACCCGCTCAACAGTCCGGTGGCGCGCGCAGATCTCCGCAGACGAGCAGAAGGCCATCATCAACGGCTTCGCACACCCGGACTCCGTGCAGGCGAGCGGCGTGCGCCTCGGGGGTGTGAAGTTCTTCACGCTCAGCGCGAACGACAGGAGTATCTACGCCAAGAACAAGGTGCGCTTTGTACCCATGTGTGTATGTGCAGTGCATGCAGCAGACGACTGAGCGATGGCGCGGTTACAGGCCGATGGTGCGGTGATTGTGAAGACCAAGCAGGCAATATTGATCGCGGAGTACATCGCGCCCTACCAGGCGCCGGAGGTTACGCCTATCGTGGAGGGCCTGGCCGATTATCTGATCGGCGTGAACTACTAAGTGGTTGGCAGTCGTGGGCGGGGGTGGAAGGTGGCGGGCATGATAATTTACGCATTGGATCAGGAAGAATCAAATATCTGTATTCCTTTCACAATTCTGAACGTTTCTTTGCTTTGCTTTGCATGTTCTTGTGAAAGTGTCGGGTCGCGTCTATAAGTGCTCCGCTTCTGACATCGCGAGCGTTGAGTCCCACGTGGCGGAGCGTACGCGAGTCCGAGTCGGCGAAAGCGCGACTCTTGTCTCTTTCTCTACCTTCACCAACACGATCTAAAGCCTGTCCACAAGTCACTGTATCTACCCACTTACGCAAACTCATCTACTGTATCACCACGCGCAAGCATGTCGCGCTCCGGCGACCTAAACCTCGACGTCCGCATCCTCTACACCTCCGCCAAAGCCACCCGCCTGCGCGCCTGGTCGCAGAGCGGGCACGACAGCGAGATCATCAAGATCCTCCGGCAGGACCTCACAGCCTTCGGCGTCCCCCACCCCAAGGCCAAGATCGTGCAGTTCAGGCATCCGGACACGGTTTGTTTTTCGTGGACGACGAAGAGGAAGAATGTACGTCATACGCTCATACGCGCTTTTGATTTGTGCGCACTTGGACGGGCGGAGGGCTGAGACTGAAAGACGCGTATGGGGTGCAGCCGATATACCAGACGGTGCGGGGCGTGCTAGGCGGCACGTCGAACTCGGCGATGGAGACACGGAAGGAGCTGGAGATGTAAGCACGTCGTTTCGTGTTCTGCATACGGGTCGAGGTTGACCACGCGCTGCCCGCAGCCTGGACATCATCATCGAAGAAAAGTACGCCCATCCTCCTCCTTGTGCACCCCTCCATACTGACCCTAAACGTGACGCGTGCATCCCAGCCCGCCCGTATACGACGACCCACCGCTGCCGTACCGCCCAGCTGTGGGCACGAAGCCAATCCCCGCCCAACGCGCACGCTCGCGCTCCCCCGTGCGCATGCAGCCGTACCCCCCGCGCAGACGCTCGCCGTCGCCCGCCCCGCGCTCGCTCCACCACGTCTCGCCGGTACGTGCACGCCATATATAGCTCTACGTGCACGCCATGCGTAGCTCGGCCGTTCTGACCCGTCATTCGGTTTTCAGCCGTCTTTCGTTCCGCAGACCGCATTGTCTGCACCGCCACCGCCTGCGTTCAGTGTACCGCCGCCGCCTGCGTTCTCCGCCCCGCCACCGCAAGCGCAAACGCCAATACCCATACCCATCCCGGACCAGAGCCACACGAACGCACTCACGCGCGAACTATGGGACACGCGACGCGCCATCACCGCGGGGCGCGCGCGCGAAAAGGCGATCGTGGAGGAGCTGGAGAGGGGCGGGCTGCGGATCGGGACGGGCCCGATAGCGATGCATGAGCCGGAGGGGGGAGAAGGTGCGTTTTGTTTTGTCCGTTATTTGCGTTGGGATGTGTGCTTACTCGGATGTTCATCTGCGTTACCTCGCATGTCCACCCGCGTTGCATCGTATGCTCACTTGCGTTGTATCGCACACAGACCTGCGCACACGCATCGAGTCCCTTGAGGCGGAGCTCACAGAAGAGCGGCGACGGCGCACGCGCGCGGAGACCGCGCTGGGCGACGTGCAGCGCGAGTGCGCGAGCCCGTTTGTGGTGCCGAGCCTTGTGGAGGCGTTTGTGAAGATTAGTCATTTGGGGACGGATGCTAGGTTGGCGTATTAGCGTCGAGCGCTCCAGAGTTGTACAAGGAGGTGGGGGAGGATGGGAGGTGGGGCGTAGCAAGAGAGGTAAGCACGTCCATACGATCTGCGTACTTAGCCTGCACTAACTCGGTGTAGCATCAATTTAGTGTATTTTTAGTGATTTTGGTGTGCATATTATACTGTAGCACGCTTTCTCTTCGACCGACGGCAGGGTTCATGCTGTGCACCTATTAACACTTGTGCGTATATTTTTTGCCATTTCCCCTCGCGGCGACTTCAGAGTCTACGGTTCGCGCTCTGACAGTTGGCATTCCATTCACGAGTCAGGACATTCTTCATTCCTCCCATTATAGTTCGTCTGGCTATCCTCAAGCCGCCTTGCGCAAAACCCCGCACCCCTTCTACACCAACTGTTAAATCGTCCCCCCAAAGCGGCCCTGTTTTACACCTTCGGATACCCCTTCATATCGACCCTCCACCGCACCGGCCTCCGTAACCCCCTTCCTCCCCCTCCTCCCTTTCTCTCTGACCTCTCGAATATCTAACCGCTGGCACCCCCACAGACCCGGCGTCCCCATCCCGAACCAGAGAACCGTCCCGTGCCCCGTGCCACCACCCACCCAATCCGTCCACCCACCCCTATCCCGGCCCGCTCCCCTCGGTCACGGTCTTCAATCTTGCCATAATTGCGACCATGCGATGGCGTACGGTACATATGTTATGAGGGCCGACAAATCAACGCCGTTCTCACCCCCACGTATTCCCGCCCCCACATCGCACCTACTTTACAGTATAACTGTACACCAACCAAACGATACCGATGTCAAGCGAAACCCCCGCGCCCACGCCGACGCTGCACAAATTCATCGTCTTCGCGCCGGACAAAAAGGGCGCGGTGCAGCACCGGCTGGACGTGCGCCCGGCGCATGTGGCGAAGCTGAAGGAGACGATTGGGAGTGGGTTTATCAGTGCGTCCTTTTCACTTATCCCCTTCATCCCCCTCTGCCTTCCCCACCCCTCCCCTTCCCCTCCCGCCGCACCCCCTCCCGCCGTGCCGTGCCGTGTCGTGAAGTGAATGAGTGAAGAGAAGGTAGAACTGACGCGCACACAGAGGTCGGCGGCATCCTCCTAACCCCCGAGTCCGTCGGCTCCGAGGAGAAAACAATGATCGGGAGCACGTTCATCTGCGAGGCGGAGAGCCTGGAGAGGGTGAGGGAGGTGGTGGAGGGGGATGTTTATTGGAAGGAGGAAGTGGTGAGTGCTCTTTCCTTGGGTTTATTCAGAGTGGGGGAATTGGGGGAGAAAGAATGAGGCGGAATTGTGAATAAGGGCTGACGATTTGTTTGTAACAGTGGGACCGGGAGAGGGTGGTGATTCTGCCGTTGTTGGCTGTTGTGGGTGTTTAAACGGAGTAGCAAATCGAAGTGTAACAGGCGAAGGATGTATGTATGCTATGATTTATGGAGAGGTTCGAGCGATGGATAAGACGCGTGAGTAGGGTGAGTTCGCGTCGAGTTGTTGGAGAGTACTAGTCCATTGGATTGATGAGGTGTACGGTAAGCCGTGCCTGTCTCTCTGCTACGACGTCAATAACATCTTCTCATCTTAGAAAGATAATGAACGCACGGCGTCGCAGTTCCTCCGGCTTCAACGGTCGGGCTCATTCGATACAAGCGTCCGACTCCCAAGGCCTCGCCCTAGCCTTCGACTCTGAATGCAGCTGTTAAGCCCCCCGCTTCGATTCATACACTTACAAACGCCAACCCGTTGATTGGCTGCGCCAACCCGCAATGACGCACCGCCCTACATCATCCCCCCTTCCCCGCATTAATATTCCTAACAACCTTTAGCCTTTCCCCGCCTATATAATGGCCTCCCGTGCGCGGAGGTAGGGCGTATGTTCGCTCGTCCCCTCGCGCGCTCATTCATTTTCATCCACGCTCGCCCTAAATTTACCCACCTGAACCGCACGATGTCCGCCCTGACCACCGCCATCCGCGACGACCACCTCGAGATGTACGAGTACTACGACAACTACAAAAAAGCCACCGGCGACCCCGCCGCGCAGGGCCGCTGGGCGCGCCAGCTTACCTGGGAGATTGCACGCCATGCGGTGGGCGAGGAACTTGTGGTGTATCCGTTGATTGAGAAGCATCTTGGTGCGCGTCTCTTCTCTTCCCCTCCACTCCTTGTCCCTCCTAACCCATCTACACGCGCAGGGGCGAAAGGACTGGAAATGACCAATAAAGACCGCGCGGACCACCAAGTCGTCAAGGAACTGTTGTCCCAACTCGAATCTCTTTCCCCCGGCGAGGCTACGTCAAACAACAGCGGAACGGACGCGTACGAAAAGACCCTCGCGCGCGTCATGGAGCACCTGCGCCCGCACAACGAGAGCGAGGAGAACGAGGACCTGCCCCAGCTCGAGCCGTTCCTCGGGAAGGAGGGCAGCGAGAAGGCCGCGCTGTCGTTTAAGAGGACTAAGAAGTTTGTTCCTACTAGGTGCGTGGGGCTCACTGTTTGAGCGCGTTCCCTGGTGCTCCCGCCATTCCCGCCCCCGCTTCGTAATTCCCGCTATGAGAGAAAGAGACAGAGACAGAGCTAACCCACACACACACAGAGCCCACCCCAACGCGCCCAACAAAGGCGCCGCAGAGACGCTCGCGGGCTTCCTCCTCCTGCCCATCGACGCCCTCAAGGACGCGTTTGCGCAGTTCCCGACCGAGGGGGATAAGGAGGCGGCCGCGAAGTAGGGCAGGGAGGCGGCCGCGAAATAAGTTTTTAAGTGTGGGCGTGCGTGTTGAAGAGCAGTGTAATAATAATGAGAAGTGTTGTATTGTACTATAGATTCGAGAATTCGCATATGTACATTGTTGGAGTTCGAACCACCGTCCAGCCTTGCCGACCCGTTAGGCCTTGCCGACCAGAGTGGGGTGGGCTAAGGCGTCGATGAGGTGAGGTGCCTGGAGTGGGAGGAAGTAGTCCACTTGTGAGCTGCGAGGGATATGAGCAGCCTGGGTGAGAGACGAGGGCCCCAGCCTGGGTGAGAGACGACCCCGTCGCGTCCGGGGACACGTCAGGGCGGACTGGACCTGCCATAGAAATCATCCTGGTACGCAGACGCTGTACGAGACGCGTGCAGGGTCCCATGGTACGAGTCGCGTGCAAGGTCTAGCCGTACACGATGCGTGCAGGACTCGGTTGGATGAGGCGCGTGCAGGACGTTCGATCGCCTGCAGGGGACGCGTTTGCACAGTCCCCAACCTAGAAAGACGACAAGGAGACGTGCGCAGCGTCCATTCGCGTATCTTGCAACTCCCAACGACGCGTCCACCCCACCTCTAGAATCGCCTGTGGTTAGTCTAGTCTTGCGAACTAGCCCGTGTATCGGCCAGTACCGGAACCAGTGTTTCCCCTGGCTGTCGAGCGTCTGTGATTGGCAGCAGGCCATATGGCTGGGAGGGACGGGGCGTACGGATCGGCACTGCAGTTGTACCAAGAGAGAGGATGGGCAGCAGTTAGGGGCCGGGGCATGAAGCGATCCTCGCGTAGACAGCGCCGTCGTGTCTGCTTTCTCGCAGTGCACGTTCCACGCATTCGTGCGCGCGTAGGCACCTTGAACGCGTCGGGAGGTCGAGGTCAGACGTGCGTGGAGGTGTGTGGCCTGGTGTGGTACTTATACGGGGTAGTCGGGTCGGCGGGTACATGCAGGACGTCGGTCGGCTGAGAGATGCAGGACGGTCGGGTGGCAGGCGCGGGACGTACATGGCGCAAAGTAGGCGCGACAGTACGCGTAAGGAGGCGGCGAACGGCGCGGCTTCGGCTCGTCGAAGTGAATGTATCTCAGCATGCGGTCGGCGTGGTGTTTTGTCCCGTGGAACGCGGTCAAGTGGGGTCCGGGGGCGCGATAGAATGCAGGGTTCGGACGCGTTCCTTGCTCGAGCTCATCTGGGTGGAAATCCGGCGCCTCTCCCGAACCCCATGCAGACTTCCGCGACACATTAGCAGTGCTGGACAGGCCGTGTTGTCGCGCATTCATCGACATGAACGGGTTCGGCGTGCAACGGATGTCAGTACTAGTGGTGAAGGCGAACGGTCACGGTATTGAGACTGACTTGGGCTGACTAGGACAGACCACCACAAACCGACATGCTAGTGAAGGCGTCAGGATTCAACGAAACGCGGTATAGGCTGGCACAGCAGATATGGGCGTTGTACAAGAGTCGTGCAAGCTCAAGGAAAGCTCTTAGCTGCCAGTCACCAGTGGGAGATCCCGATACTAGTTACCAAAACGGGCGAGATCTCCAAATCTGCAAAAGACCGGGGTCCAAACTTTGAACCCCGATCATTGTCGCGCTTGCACACCAAATTGTTCTCACTTTCCCTTCCTCAACCTACCTTGCTGCTGCTGCTACACAAATCCTTGCGCTCTGTCTTTACATAGCCTTGCACCATGCCGCCCTTCTCCGACGACGACGACGAGGACCTCCCGCGCGGCACGCAATTCATCTCCGACCCCGAAGACCCCGACAAGATGTGGGAAGTCCTCGAGATCGTCGACGAGAACAAGGCGAAGTACAGAGTGCGCTGGGCGGGGCTCGGCCCCGACGGGGAGCCCTGGCCGATGGACTGGGTGCCGAAGAGGGACTGCACGGACGGCGCGGTGCAGGAGTGGCTGGAGAAGAAGATGAGGAAGAAGGGCAGGCGCGGATGTGAGTCGTCTCTTGCGTGTGTTGTGCGTATTTGTGGATTTGGGGGCTTACTTGATGGGAACTTGGGTTTGAAGCGGCGAGAGGGAGAGGGGGGCGCGCGTCGACGGGCGGTAGGACGGCGAAACCGAGAGCGTCGACATCGACGTCGAGGGCTACTGCGCGCCGGACACGTTCGTCTGCTGCAGGCGCTAGTGCAAGCGTCGACGCCGATTCAGACGACGACCAGCCACCGCCAAAAAGAATAAGAAAACGCCCCGCAGCGCAAATGTCCACCAACGAGGAAGACGACGACGCGCAGCCCGCTAAACGGCGCAAAACCACCACCACCGAACCCGCGCGCCGAAAATCCGCCCCATCAGCGTCCACGTCTGCGAAACAGAAGAAACAGAAGAAGCAGAAGGATGTGAAGTCGATGTCGGAGGTGGAGGATAGCGATAACGAGGTCGGCGAGCTGCTGAGTATTCCAGCTGACAGTTCCCCACCCCCACACAGTCCCCCGCCCCTAGCCGACACCCCCCCGCGCAGCAGGCGAAATAAGCGGAAGCAGGCCTCCCCCAACCCATTCGATCTCACGGACTCCGAGGAGGAGTCGGAAGAGGACGAGCCCCCTGCGCCGCCGCCGCTGAAAGTCGGCCCGCCGCGCGGGGTCAAGAAACGCGCGTCCAAACCCAAAGCGAGTACCAGTACGTTTGCGATTATTGCATCGGGTTCGCGGCGCTCGACCTCCACCACCACATCCGGCCAAGAGAAGGGGAAAGGCAAGGCGACGCTCTCCGCCCTGAAAAATATAGCATCGAAGGGGAGGTACGCGAGGAGAATTGATTCTGTGCAATCGTCCGAAGAGGATGAGGAGGAGGGGGAGGAGGAGGCGGTTTTAAGAGGTCCGCCGAGGCGCCGCTCGTCCGTTGTGGAGGGCACCTCTTCGCGCGTTGTGGAGGGCACGCCCTCGCTTGGACACGGGCGGGATATGTCTATGTCCCCCGAAGCGTATAAGCGCTTAAAACTCTTCGATGACGATGAGCGGGTAGCGGACTCTGAGCAGCCGGGAGATGACGGCCAGGACTTTTATGTGCACCCTGACGACGGCCAGGCGGACGTGGGCATGCTTATTGACGATTCTACCGGCGCGAACGATGAGAACGCTGCGCCTCAGGATGAGGACGCTTCGCCGCAGGACGAGGACGAGGACGCTTCGCCGCAGGACGAGAACGCGCCACCCCCGCCAAAAGCCGCACCTCCACCCGCCCGCGCACCCCTGCGTCCTAAGCCCGCAGCGCGAAAACTGCCGTATTCTATAGACGACTCGATAGTCCCCGCTACGGAAACGCAGTCGTCTACGAACTCCCAGCCCAAGCCCGCTGAACCCACGCAACAGTCTTTAGACTATCTCCCGTCCCCCTCCCACCCCCCTGCGCCAATAAACACGCCGCGTAAGCAACCGCGCGTATCCGACAAACCGCGCGTATCCGACAAACCGCTCGGCCCCCTCCCCCAAGTCCACCCCTCCGCCTTCCGCCCGTACCTCCCCGTGCCGGAGGAAGACTATCCGCCGAGCTCGATCGAGCAGTTTAGCTCGCCGGAGGGGGACGGTGCGTCGAGAGTGAAGGGGAAGGGGAAGAGCAGGATTTTCCACGACGGGGGAGGGAAGCGCAAGACCGCCCCCGACAACCCCTCCATCCGCGCACGCGGGCAGGAGCTCGCTGACCAGCACCTACACAGGCTGCAGAGAGAGCAGGACGGGCGCGCGAAGGTGCCGAGGAAGACGCTCAGTGGGCTCTTGCAGCAGCGGCCAGACGTGCCGCACATAGATTTTACCAACCTGCAGAGGCGTCCCGGGAGCGCGAGGAAGCTTGGGAGCGGGAGTGCGTCTGTTAACGGGAGCGGCAACGCCTCTGTCAACGGGAGCGCGTCTGTGAATGGAAGCGACAAGCAGAGAGAGGAGCGCGATACTGCGATGGTCCAGGAGATGGAGGCCGCGTACGTGGATCTGAGCGGGGGCGAGCCCGGCGACGAACCTGGGAATGACCACGGCGACGATGACGCCACTGAGGCGGACGAATCGCACCCGCAGGAGAAGGTCAAGCGGTTTGAGCCGCAGGAGGAGGAAGAGTCGACACAGGACGAGCTGGCGTGGCAAGCGAAAGCGGACGCCGTTGACACAGCGCTGAGTGCTCAGGCGGAATCGCAAGAGGAGGGACCGGATGCTCAGGAGGAGCAGCGGGAGATGGGGAATGATAGTATTGAGGATGTTTTGCCGACGCCCGACGGTCAACGGCAAACGAAGGATGTCTCCGATGATATTGTCGATGGACCGAGCTCGTCCGTTCGTCCTCCTGACCTTCCTGACGCGTCGCAGGACGTTCAGCTCAGTCAAGTGAGCCTCGAATTCCTTTCTTATTTGAAACATTGATGCTTATCATGTTTCAGCCATTACCCTCGCAGGACAATGACACTACCGCTCGTCTTGCAGACGCGCTAGCGCTCCTGGACGCGAAAAACCTCGAATTGTACACGTTGCAAGATTCACTTGCAGCAGAGAGAAGCAAAAATGACGACCTGGCACACCAGCTTGCCCTCACAAATACCACACTCACAGGACTCCGTGCCGAATCTGCTGTGACCTCGCAGGCGAACGGCGCCCTCCAAATGCAGCTCGCCCAACTCGAATCCCGCAGCGAGCAGGACAAGGCCGCGTGGGAAAAGGAATGTGCCGAGCTTGTGTCTACGCTGGAGGCGACCAAACGCGCGAAAGTCTCTGCGGAGGAGAACGTCGAGTTCTTCCGCGCGCGGTATGGCGAGGCGTCGGGCTTCGTCACGAGTGTCCAGAAGGAAAACACGGAGCTGCAGCAGCGCGTGGCGGTCGCGGAGAAGCAGACGCGCGAGGGCGTAGACTCGATCCGCGGGTTCTTCCAGGCGCGCGTGCAGAAGCTCGAGGAGGAGGTCGCGCAGTGGAAAGGCCTTGCGCATATAGTCACGGAGCGGGAAAAGCGCTCGAACGCGGACGAGATCAGGCGGCGCGCTGCGCTCGCCCCGGAGCTGCAAGCCGTGAAGGATGATCTGGAGGAGGCTGTGGCGGATATGGAGGCTACAATAGACCAGATGGAGCACGAGATGGCGGCGCTCAAGTGGACGAACCAGGCGCTTGAGCAGGAGAAGGAGGCGTGGAAGGCCGAGAGTGACGCTAGTCCCAGGAAGCTGCCGTTTCGCGGGAAGACGAACGGGTATCGCTTCGATGTGGATGACGCCCGCGGTGAGGAAATGGTGTACAGGTGTCAGTGGGGCTCGGACCAGGGTGCGTCATGTCCGGAGGTCTTCCTCAGCACGGAGGTCAGTCTCAACATACATACTAGGAACTTGGGGGCTAATTTTATTCGTGTCGTGCAGGAGCTAGAGGCGCATGTCATGTTGCATGTACCGTATGACTCTGACGACGAAGACGAATGAATGTATCATAGTTGGATTATTTATGGTGTCGTATCTCTGGGACTTGATTGATGTTTTGTATCCGTACTCACCGCGTTTTCTTTCGCAATGCTTTGTCTATCACAATGTTATCAGCTTCACATCCGGACGCGACCAAGCAGCAGCAGTACTACAAGTGCCTTCGAGTCTTGGGTCGCGGTCAGGTGCAAGCAGTGCACACCCGTGACCTTGATGGTGAGTACGCGGGAAGCTGACGGACCGAGGAACACTCGCAGTGCTTTATATAGTCGGCGGACCATCAGCATCGTCAACAACGTCGGCACATGAACGGACTCACAGCACTCCTCGTCCTCAACCTCGTCCTTTCCACCCTCGCTGACGTGCCCGTCGCGCGCCATGCGGTTGTTTCGCGGTTCAACCCCGTCCGCACCGCGTCCAGTAACACTACTCCCCTCCAGGTCGGCAATGGGAACTTCGCGTTCGGGGCAGACATCACGGGCCTGCAGACCATCCTCCCTTTCAACACGCTCTCTTCCTGGGGCTGGAAGAACGACACCCTCCCGCCCAACAAAACGTGGGCAGACGTGCACGCCTACGAGGGTGTGAAGTGGTGGAACCACGATCGGGAGGTGCAGTACGAGTTCGGCGGCGCGGACGGCGCGGTGCAGCAGTGGCTCATAGCGAACCCAAATCGTGTCAACCTGGGGCGCATCGGGCTCGTGTTCTGGTCGCCGGACGGCGTGCGCGCGGCGAACGTGACGGAGGCAGACCTGTCGGGCGCACGGCAGGAGCTGGACCTCTGGACTGGCAAGCTGACGAGTACATTCCAGTGGCAGGGACACGACGTCGTCGTGGAGACCGCCGCGCACCAGACGCAGGACGTCGTCGGCGTTATCGTCCACTCGAACGCGACTGTGGGCGTGTTCCTCGACTTCCCGTGGTGCGACGGGAGCGCGAAATTCTCCGCGCCGTTTGTGGGCGTGTGGAACGCGACGGCGAATCATACGACGCAGTTGACGGCTGGGAGAGGGAATGATACTGCGCAAATTACGCATGAGCTTGTGGGCGCGAGTTTCCTCGCGTCCGTGAGGGGCGACGCGTTCACCGCGACTCGAGACGACCCATCTGCACACCGGTACACCTTCAAGCCTGCTGCGAATGGCTCGGCCTTCTCACTCGCCGTCATGTACACTTCAAACGATGGTCATTCTGCTGAACTTGTCCCCAGCACAAACGACGTGTTTGCATCGTCGGCTGCAAGCTGGGAAGAGTATTGGACGGAGAGCGGATTTGTGGATGTCTTGACAGGCTCAACGGATACGCGTGCAGAGGAGTTGCAGCGAAGGATAATCTTGTCACGGTATCTTATGAGAGTAAACGAGGCGGGGGACTACCCACCCCAAGAGGTCAGTGTCAATCGCCAAGTTTCCAAAATCATCAAACTAACCAAACTTGTATAGTCGGGCTTGACCAACAACGGATGGGTGCGTACAATCGTATCACCATACTCCGTACAACAACTAACCTATATCCCTTGCAGTATGGCAAATTTCATCTCGAGATGTACTTTTGGCACTCCGCACACTGGGCGCTCTGGAACAATTGGGATATCCTTAACCGCTCCACGAGTGTATACAAGCGATTCCTACCGACCTCCATCGCACGCGCCCAGGTGCAGCAGGACTGGGGCGCGGACTCCGGCGCACGCTGGGGCAAGATGAGTGACCCCTCTGGGCGCTCTGCACCGGGCCAGATCAACGAGCTGCTCATCTGGCAGCAGGTGCACCCGCTCGTCTTCGCGGAATACGAATATCGCGCGTTCCCGACGCCGGCGACGCTGCGGAAGTGGCGCGACGTCGTCACCGCGACGGCTGACTGGATGGCGGCGTTCGCGTGGTGGAACACGAGCACGAGCGTGTACGACCTCGGGCCGCCGATGTACGTCGTGAGCGAGGACACGAGCCCGAACGTGACGCAGAACCCCGCCTTCGAGCTCGCGTACTGGCGCCTCGGGCTCGACATCGCACAGCGCTGGGTCGCGGACCTCGGGGAGCGCGCGCCAGCGCAGTGGGGCGTGGTCAAGGAACAGCTCGCGCCGCTGCCGGTGACGAATGGGACGTACGACGTCTATGAGGGCATCCCGGCGGACTTCTGGGACACGCCCACGTACACGAATGACCACCCCGCGCTCGTCGGGCTGCACGGCTGGCTCCCTCTTGTCCCGGGCGTCGACGGCGGCATTGCGCGCGCGACGGCGGACAGGGTCGCCGCGGCGTGGAACATCTCGAACTGCTGGGGGTGGGACTTTCCGATGCTCGCGATGTCCGCGGCGCGTAACGAGAACCCGGAGCAGGCGCTTGAGTGGCTGCTGCACCCGCTGTTCGCGTTCGACGACGCGGGGATGCCGACGAGCGGCGTGCGCGCGCCGACGCCGTACTTTCCTGGTGCCGGCGGGTTGCTGTATGCCGTGGCAATGATGGCTGGGGGCTGGGATGGGAGCGAAGGCGCGGCGCCAGGGTTTCCGACCCAAGGGTGGAACGTGCGGGCGGAGGGGATCAGTCGGGCGCTTTGAAAAAGGGTATATAATGCATTCGAATCCTTGGGTACATTTACGAGTCCGTGCGATGACTGTTGTACAATGAGATCTGTTCTTCCTTTCCGAGTCCCATCCTGCCCCGCCAATTCTGCACGAGAATCGGAGTATCGTCAGGCATGAGAGGCCTGCTTGGCCGTTCGAGAATGGCATCCAGTGTCTTGGGCACATCCTCTGGTTTCAAGAAGCCCAACCTGAAGAGAATGAGAGACCTGATGGACAAAATAAAGAGATTCGCGTACCATTCGCCGTGGGGGAACACGAGCAGATTCGCTGCATATCTGCGTGCGTGCATTAGATGAAGGGGAATCATAGAGATGATCGGTGCTCACTTGTGTCCACCTATGTGCCCCACCTCGCCGATTTTGACGCGTTCGAGGGACCGCTTCTGTACTTCCTCTCGCAAGGCTGCTACAACGGCTCCACCCGTGTCGCTTTACAAACATGAGCATACCCGATCCCTCACAGTATTGATAAGTACTAACCCACAACGACAGTCGCGTTGTCCGTGCGTACAGACATAGAGATGGATGTCGTCCGTAGCCGTCGGAGGCCCGAGGAGGTGCTCTTTCAGCCTGCTCTCGACATCCTCTATATTATCCAGAGACACGGATGGAAGTTCTAACCGTCCTCTGGCTGAGAACGCCGTGGCATAATACGTATCGTCGCTCTGGTGCACAGGCTGCTCTGGAGACCACGCAAGATTGACGATAGCGCCCCACCGGCCGACCCGCAGCTGAAGTGCGCGCTGTACCGCTGTCGATATCTTGGCAGGGAATTCCTGGGGAGACTGGGGTGTGTGCAGCAGGATATAGCACTGGTGTGAGGCCACCGTGCCTGCTAGCGTCGGCGTCGAAGTCATAGACCTCCTGAAAAGCGGGAACATGTTGCTTGGTCGCATTCTGGGATGCCTAGCGCTCGACGCCGTCTTTGTAGAGCCTCCATAGCGTGCCGACGAGACTCGTAACATGAAAGTTGAGAGAGAAAATAGGTAGACATAGATTCGCGAACTCAGAGCACGAAAGCCGAACGAACGCGTTATGCGGCGTGTATTACGTAAGGGATATGCACGGTCGGTCTTTGCCTGTCTTTGCCTCTGTCTTGACGCGTCCAAATTTACTCAAAGTACTCTTGTGAAGCTCCCGTATTTTCATCTGTACCGCATTTTGTATAGTGCCATGGATCCAGGCGATTTCATGTCGGCTTTTGGCGGTCTGCCCTAGCAAGTCTCCGTCTCAATACCGTTCGCCTGCACCACTGACATTTGTTGCACGCTAGTGTGAACCCGTTTATGTCGATCAATCTCTCGGAGACATGTGCGACGACACGACTTATCCAATGCACTCAGATGGGTATCAACAGTGTTGAGGTGTCCCGCAAATTTGCGAGGGGCCCGGGAAACTCGCCCGATCTTCACCCAGACGAGTTCGCTACGCGGAAACGCGTGCTCGAACAAGTCTTTGTGTGGAACGAGTCCGAACCCGTGAGCTACAAGCACTGGGAGTTGATCTTGTACAACTATGAGGTGTGCACGACATCCGTATCGATGCAGATGGTATTCTCAATACCCCAAAGATCGTCAAAGGGTCAGCGAAGAGGGCGGTATGCAAGATGAACATGTAACCGTAAACATCGGGCTGATGAATGTGGGGCAGCGTGACTGGGGGCACATGCTGTTCACAAACGCTACTGTCACTGAATTTCTCCTCGTTATGGTGTTTGCGGCAGAAAGCTGCAGTGCGTCTCATCGCGCACCTGGACCCGCTTAGCTCACTTACCCACTTTCCACGCAGACTGCGGAAATCCCTACCACCACGACTTCGCCGCCGCGACAAAATACCAAGCCGACCGCATGCTGTCCCTTTTGAAATACATTCACTTCGACGAGCCGAATCCGCGATCGTAAGCTCTGGCGCCTCGCCCTTTCGCCGCCTACTTACGCGCACTTGGACCCAGTGTTCGCGCCACGTACGTCACGCACAACAACCCGCACCTGCCGGCCGACTTCCTGCATGTCCCCGCCGACCCGCCCGCGGCGACCACCGGCACCCCACCCGTATACCACATCACGCCGGACAACTTCACGCCTGCACTGCTCCCGTCCGACCTCGACCGCATCGACAGCCTCCGCGCACGGCTCAAGTCGCTCAAGGTGCCGCCGGCGGACGTCCGCCGTGCCGTCACGGGCACGAAGGAGGGCAGGTATAGTCCGGATACATGGACGCAGGGAAACGCGCGCAATGCGCGGCAGTGCGCGTACTGCGAAAAGATAGACACGAAGGCGCTGTCGCAATGCGCTAGGTGAGGATTGGGACGGAGGTTGCTTTGCGTCCTGACTGATGTTTATCTTCTCTATAGGTGCAAGATGCAACACTACTGTAGTGCCGAATGGTACGGTCTTCCTCTTGTCATTGTTGCTCGTATTGTGCGTGTCCCGATTACTGACGCGTTAATGACGTTGACAGCCAGAGGAATCACTGGCCGATACACAAGCTGGTTTGCAAGAAAGTGAAACCGGTCGAAAAGGCCTAACGGGCGCCCATGATGAGACAACGAACACAAGTTTGTAAATCTACTAATTCAAACATGTATGCAACTTGTTCTACACGACATCCGTGCGCCGGCGAAAGATGGGTGCATACTGCCAATGCAATGAGCGTTTGCAGTTCTGAAACGCCGCTCACACCGAGCGGAGCGGATCCGAAGCTGCTCCTCATCGGCGATAAGTATGCGATAAGTTCCAATGCTGACATTGGCAATGCCGCTGCTTTGGTATATGTATAGGATCTGACAGCCCTCCGAGCTCAAGGCACTATTATTCCCTGCGATACTCAATCGACTATTGACAGGAACCAACCCTCGCAGTCATAGAGTTCATGATGCCCGAGCTCGTTTGGTTTATCACAGGTAGGTCTCTCACCGCCTATTCTCATCGCTGTAGATGCTCACCACCTTCTAGGATGCTCGTCAGGATTTGGGCGCCGTCTCGTAACGTCTGCACTCGCACGCGGAGACCGTGTCATCGCCACCGCCCGCAATCTCGCCAAGCTCGTCATCCCCGAGCCGTACGACCCGGACCATCTACGCAAGCTCCAGCTGGATGTCACAGCCGGCCCAGAGGCGATACAGCTGCGAGTGGATGAGGCGATTGGCATCTGGGGGCGGATCGACGTGCTGGTCAATAATGCTGGAAGTGGGGTTCTGGGGCTCCTCGAAGAGGGCGGGTTCGTTCGTTCATTTATGTCCATTTCGTAGTTACTGATAACATATGTAACACAGGTCAACGCTACTGGAGGAGCAGTTCAAGACCAACTTGTATGGCGCTTTCGATGGTATGTCGTGTATTCCTGTGGTCTGCCAGTGATGTGATAACAGTTCGCGTCGAACTATGAAGTCACAAATGCCGTGCTACCTCACCTAAGGGCGCGTAAATCAGGCACTGTCGTAGTTATTGGGAGTCGGAGCTCATGGCGTCCTGAATTGGCGGTGAGTTTTGTCTCTGGTGTGGTGCTCTCCATAGTGGCGCACCTCTTCTCATGTATCGTGCTCACATATACTAGGGTATCGGTGGGTCTTTAGTGCAAAGTCTGCTGTAGCCGACCTTGACTGATGGCCAGTTTTAAGGGAGATACGCGGCATCCAAGGCCGCGCTGCACTGTACGCTCTCCCAGTAGCTGTTGGTGCCTCACAACCCACTTATTCGATGCCATTATTCAGCATTAGCAGAGACGTTCACCGTCGAGCTCGAACCATTCGGCATCCGCGTCCTCATCGTCGAGCCAGGCGCCTTTCGCACCGAAAACATATACGCGACGCCGTGTCACATGGGCTACCCGATCAGTGACCTGGATGAGCTGCGTGCGCACAGTCTTGCGGTATTTAAGGCCGTTGACGGGCAACAGAATGGCGACCCGGCAAAGGCGATGGAGGCTGTCGTCGACGTGGTAAGGTGAGTACATCGCCGTTTTACTCTGAAGCGTATTTGATCGTTGACGGCGCGCACGAAAGGGGTGAGGGTAAGGCGAAGGGACGGCCGTGGCCGACGTATCTGGTGCTCGGCGATGATGCAGAGCGCGATATCCGGGCGAAGATACAGAAGATGCTAGACACGCTCGATGCATGGGCAGATGTGACCAGAGGGACAAATTTTGATTCGTGAGCATCTCTTAGACGTTTCCTCGAGAGAAACGCTTGCTGTATCCGTGTTGCTTACAACAGACGATGGTTTGTGCGCGATGCTGCAAACTTAATCCCTTTGCACCACAAATACAGCCCCTATTTTTTCATCCCCCTCATAGAAAACAACTACCGAGCTAGTACGCTCGCTCGAATGCCTTACTCCAACCAACAGTACTTCATGCTAAACAGCTGCCAGCTGCAGAGGAGATTAAGTCCCTTGCAATCTCTCCGTGAGACCGCCTATCTAATCTTATCATCCTGGACCTGGATGCCACATGTTGTCATTTCCTGATCGGATTCCGTTTCTCGGTTCTCATATAAAGTCGAGCGACGTGCTTCAACCTTCAAGCGTTCACAGGCACCTAAACCCCCACCCACTCTCTCCTCCTACCAGCACCCTCGCTAGCGAAATATGACCTGGGGCACCATCAAACTCAACGACGGTCAGTTTCTGGATGGATTTGTTCATTGCACGGAACACACTGACGATACGCGCAGGTCATACCATCCCCGGTATCGCGTTCGGGACATGGAAACTTGGGAACGGGCAGTCGCCCATTGACCAGGTCGACCAGGCTCTCGACGTTGGGTTCTCACACGTTGGTGCGCACCACCCTGCCCTTGTCAACGTGTGGGAACTAACGTGTCTATCGGTTCCCAGATACGGCACAGAGCTACGGGAACGAGGCGGAGGCGGGGAAGGCCCTCCGTGACAGCGGCCTTGCACGCGAGGATGTGTTCATCACGACAAAGTTCTCGGGCAGGGACAACCTGACCATACGCCAGTCCATTGAGAATTCACTCCAGAATGTACGTGCTTTTAGTCAATGGTGCTGGATTGTCCAATGAAGCCTGCGTGTAGCTCGGAGTAAAGAGCGTAGACCTGTACCTGATCCACCACCCGGGGCTAGCAAAACCGGATATCGCAACTGCATGGGCAGAGTTTGAGAAGATAAAGAAAGATGGGCTCGCAAAGTAAGTGCTCATTACTATACGAGGTCGCGCCCTCACGTCACGCTAATGCACGATGTAGGAGTATCGGTGTAAGCAACTTCGGAGTCGATGATCTCAAGGCCCTTTTGGCCATTGCCCAAGTGAAACCTGCAGCGAACCAGGTGCGCCCCACCGAATCATCTGCGCTGACGCGGTCTTGTAACTAAACGTTACGCCCAGATCCTGCTCCACCCATACGTCTACGCCCAGCAAGCACCCATCCTCGAGTTCGCAAAGGAGCATGGGATCGTCATAGAAGCCTACAGCCCCCTCATGTGCGCGTCTTCTTCTCCTGCAAAACGTCACCCCTTCCTCAAACACACATACACATACAGTCCGGTAACGCAGCTACCCGGCGGCCCCGTTGACGCCCCCGTTGCGGAGGTTGGTAAGCGTCTCGGTGCAAAACCCGAGCAAGTGCTCCTCGCCTGGGCGAAAGCCAAAGGCGCCGTCGTCGTTACGTGCGTACTCTCACCCACCCCCATCCGCATTGCTCTCCCGCTGACCCCAACGGCACATACTGTACAGGACGAGCTCGAAAAAGGAGCGCCTGCAGGGGTACCTTGCGGCTGGAGACCTCGGTGCGCTCTATCTCACGCCCATCGTCAATTCCATTTCGAGCTTACAGGGTGTGTCATTGCAGAATTGACGTCGGAGGACATCGCGGCTATCGATGCTGCCGGCGCGAAGCTCACGCAGCGGCGGAAGGTGCTCAGGGCAATTTCTATCGGTATACTCGGGTCCCTCGCCGTGTGGTTGTCGTGTGGGGTACCGGGAGGTGCTGCTGTGCTCGAAGCTTTTGGACTCCATGCTTGAGTGCCTCCGTGCTAGTTGGCCCCGAATGTGTAGTGTGTAATCAATTTATGTAGGACATATATCGGACATGATTTTGCATCGGCCTGTCATTAAGTTTCAAGCAGGACACCATAAGATACCGAAGGCTAGTCGACGAGTAGGAGAGTAGGACACGCCGCAAATTCAGTGCACTCCGTCTCTTGTTGTCGGATTGGAAGTCCGCGACATATGCAGTGTAGTATGTAGTTATTCGGCGAGGCGTTCAGCGGCGCGCGACAATTCTTCCTTCGCACTTGTTTTGCACTAACTTATTGCCATCTGCCCGCGCTCGAGGACTGCCTGCCATTGTATCGTTTCCTTGTATCTATTACTGTGTGGCCTTAGCATCGAGCGCGACAACCGATGCATGTCTTCCTCCTCGTGGTTCGATCGCAAAACTCGTCTCTCCGTTCTGCTCAAGAGTCATGGCGACGACGATGCGGACGCGCTCGCCCTGGATCGGCTCCTGCATGGACAGAGTGTCATCGGGAAGACGTGTGCGTGCTCTCATGTGTAGTTGGCCGTAGAAAACACTAAATATCTCCTCAGCGAAAACCGTGGAGATTGACGCGTTACGATTCTCCGATAAAGACGTTGGAGTGGTGGGGACACTGGAGTATGGCCAGTTCGGCGTGGTACGTGCTACTCTCTCGTGGAACTTAGCCGACGCTCACGAGATACCAGATCGATGTCGTCAACTGTCGCATCGACGGTCGTGTATATGTGCGCAAGTCGATCGAGAAACGATTCGCGCTGAGAACTCGTGAGGTCTCTTTGCTTATTCCCTCCATTCCGTCTATTCTGCTTATGCCGATGTTTTCAGCAATGCTCGCCGCAAACGGAACGCGATATCCTGCTCAGGGCCACGAAACGCGACGCGCAATGGGCCCCGCATCTACTCTGCGCGTACCAAACACCGACGCACCTCAACCTCGTCATGGACTACGCAGAAGGCGGGACGCTCTGGGACGTCCTAGAATCCAGCCCCTCCGACGGACGCGTGCCAGAGGCGGACATGAAATGGTGGGCGCCGCAGATCATCAGCGCGATGCACTGGTGCCACGCGCAGGGCTTCGTGCACCGCGACATCAAGCCGCACAACTTCGTCCTCACCCCAGACGCGCACGTGCTGCTCATCGACTTTGGCTCCGCTGCGCCGCTGCTGCCGCCTGCGCGAGACGGGAGCCAGCGCGTGCCGAAGAAGCATTGTCTCGTCCCGTGCGGGACTTGCGATTACATATCTCCTGAGATTTTGCAGGCGCACGAGGCGGCGCTGGTTGCGATGGAGATGGAGGATGAGGGCGAGGCAAGGAGTTTGGCGGACGATGAGGAAGGGTATGGACTGGAGACGGATTGGTGGAGTTTGGGTGCTATGCTTTACGAGATGGCGTACGGCGTTGCCCCGTTCTTTGCTCAGGATATCAGGCGGACCTACTTGAAGATCATGGACCATGAAGTAAGCTTTCAGCGCTATCACTAGTTCTCCAGAGTCTGATCTACATCCGCAGATCAGCTTGAAATTCAACAGCGATGTCCCCATTTCTGCGGCATTTCAGGATCTCATGCGGCGGTTCGTTGCACGCCCATAGCTTTGTGATCAATCGCTGATTTCTAGTCCCATAGGCTGCTTACCCACTGCGACGATCGTCTCGGACGGAGGAGCGTACTAGAGATCACAGAGCACCCGTTTTTCGAAGACACCAACTGGTCGAACCTACGTGGCCAAGTCGCCCCTCCCACAATCCATCTCCCCCAATTCACCTACACCGGTCCCACAGCCGCACCACCTGCATTAGAAGAGTCGACTGCCTCTCAACCATTCGCATTCTCCGCGTTCTTCCAATCGTCAAAAGATTACTCCTCGCCGGCTGTCGCCGTGTCTGTGAACCGCACGCACTCCACGCCCTCGAAATCGCTCACCCGCTCGGCCCTGCGCGAGCAAGCCGTAGCTTCGTTCATCGGGTTCTCGTGGGGACCCACACTCGATGCTTTCCCCGATACCCCGCCGCAACCCGACACCCACGGACAGGAAACGCCCCGTCCGGTACGCACGTCCCTATCCACACCCGGCTCGAACAACTTCCTCGCACCCTCCAGCGCAACAACACAATCCACCCCCCGCTTCCACTCGTATCCGTTCACCACACCCGTCCGGCCGAACGCAGCCGCGCAAACGCCCTACCAGACTCTTCCGCGCACGAGCACGGTGCGGCGCACAGCGCAGAGAAGGCCGGTCTCGGACCGCGAGGCGATGAAGCAGCTGGTCGACTGCGTGGGGATGAGCGCGCGCAAAAAGGTGCTCGAGAGCGGGCGGAAGCCGCACGTCGCCGCCCTGCACGCGAGTCTCGGGGGCACGCTCAAGAAGGAGCTGCGCTTCGGGCCGTCGCCTATCGTCGTGGACAGGCGGAACGACTCCTTCATCCCGCCGCTGGCGTTCAACGGCGGTGCTGCGAGCGACGGGGGGTCGGAGGAGTCGGAGTCGGAGGGCCCTCCGAGCCCTAGTCCGAGCCCGAGGCCGGGGTCTGCGATGTCGATGATGTCGCGAAGGAGTCAAACGCCTACGATATCGGGGTCGTATTCTCACCGCCTGGGGTTTGCGTCGACCCCGAGCTTGTTTGCGTCGACCCCGAGCTTGAACGCGATGCTCCTCCCGCCTGCGACCCCGCATTCGTCTACACCGCGGGCGAGCAATCGGTACCAGGAAGATGTCAGCTCTCCTGCGGTCATTGCCTTCGATGCATCGTCTTTTGACGCATTCGAGGAGAGACATGGATCTCTTATGGACGATATATCCGATGTCGAGAACCGGATAGGACATTTGCTCATGCAGATAGGATAGTGGGCGCGGTTTGCGAAGGACCATCATACCTCTGTGCAGTAGTGCGTATGCTGAGTGTGTTGTTCTGTCCTGATACTCATATACTACTGTAACTCATGCTCGACTATGGCACATATACTGTAAAAAAAGTTAATGTCCAATAATCAGCCAATTTACACCAGTTGTGGCGGGATCAACGAGCCAAATTTTCTGACAAGGTGAGTTTACATTGCACCAAGTCAGAATCGCGCATCGTTAAGTAGCCAGCTGGTAAGTGCCTTTTAGTTCACTCCTTTATTTGGGTTCGATATGTCCACCGAGAACATTGCAAGCAGTCACCATGCTATGGTAGGTACATAAGTGCGATTCCAGGTGATTCCACAGAAAGAAATTCTAAACGCACAAAACAAGGTATGTAGGTACATAAATATACAGTGAGCAGATAGCAAGCGTGCAAAGCAGGTTATAACACAATTAGTCCGGCAAAGTCCACATGAACGCTTTCCCGGTGTCTTCTCCGTGACAGAGACTCTCGCTGAAGAGAAATAGTCAGCGAAAGGCATTTCGTTACAAACCATGGAAGCAGATGCTCACCCAATGAATTTCAGCGCAGTCACCTTCGGCACCGTGGGTTCTTCACCAGCGGTCGCAACCTCCAAAGTCCTCATAGTCAAAAACTCCCAGATTGCCTTCTCGCCTTCAGGTGTACCATCCGTGTTCCATGTTCTCAGCGTGATTTTACCGTCGGCCCCACCTGTAGCTAGCACACCCACATGGGAATATTCCCGCTCGTGGAATGCTAGCGAGGTGATGGGAGGCCCTATAGACGACGCGACCAGATCCAAAGTCGCCATCGGTCGAGCGTTGATGGTATGCAAACAAAGTTTTGTCGCTGAGCAAGTCGCAATATAGCCCTACGCCGATATCCATTAGGAAACGCAAAAAGTCGAGGGGAAACAACTCAAACACACCGTGCTCTCATTGATGGCAACCAAGTGGACAGCGGATTCTCTCCCAGTGCCATGCCAGATAGATCTGACATAGACTCCTCTGTTTAGGTCCCAGATAGCTGCGCTCCCGTCCTTGGAGCCGCTGACAGCCATAGACCACGAACGAGACGCTGTGACTGTAAGGACCTTCGCAGTGTGGATACGCATAATGTTCGAAAGAACAAGGGACATGGCGCTGCTTTTGCGATCAACCCGCCAGAGCCTCACAGTGTAGTCGCTCGAGCCCGTTACCAGATTTTCGATGTCAGCAAATGCTGCACATGTGCAATATGCTGCCTCGACGATCTGGACTGTCCGCCCATCCACTACAACGCGGAGCTCGTCGCTGCCGCTGCTCTTGACTCTGTTTGGTCCCCATTGAATCTGCTCATGTGGCCGAGAGGGGACGCAAACGATGCCGTCGGGGCATGGCACGACCCGTTCGCCAATATCGTCGACCACGAGTTCATGGATCGGCCCTCGGAGTCCTAGACCTGACGACACATATACATCAATCAAAACCTAGTCTTTAGGCCATTCTCCTTACCCCGTATTGGTCTCGTATCCTGAGACAAAAGTGTGATATCTTCCGCAATTCCATGCAGGTTTCCAATCGGTAGAGAGGACAGCCCGTGCATGTAGCGCTGAGGATGTGGCGACGAGAATAGCTTCCTAGGCGTCTGACCAACTACAAGCGGTTGTATCAGTCGTTAGCCTTACCATTCATGTGGTACCTACGCACAGTTGTGAATGATGCCAACCGTGGCTTCACGTTCTAGCTCATCGGTGATGGAGTCAAGATCTGCGAGGATTGTGAGTGCAGACCCAGCCAGTTGACTAAAATCTGCACACCTATGGACCCTTCGTAGCTCAAAGGATGGAACACATTTAGGGAGTCTGCATCACGCTGCTTGTACCCCCATATAAGGTCTATCCATGCTGGAAGGTTTTCGCTGACGTAGTCGCTTTCGAGTGCCTGTTAGCGAAGTCAGAACAGCTGCAATGCAAGTCTCCACTTCACAATCGAATGAACTGACCTTCCGATTCAGAGTGATGAACAGTAACGGATCTTGCTTGGCCCATGGCGGTAATTTCACATCGTGTATACGCTCGCCAGTACTCGACTGCACGCCAAAGTCGTGATTCGAAGAATTTTCAAGAAACCTTGTCGATAAACCGTTGATTACGCCAGGGTTACAGAGAAACAAAGTAGATAGACGCACTCAGGGCAGTTGAAAAACTCTGGTATCAGTTCCCGAACGTCACCACGTACGTCTTCGGATGCTGAGACATAGGCCCTGGGAAGGTCACTGCCAATCGACTTTTAGCCATCATATTTGCACTGAAAGGTCAGTGACCACACCTGAATAGTCGGTCTGGAAGGTCCCAGTCTCCACCCTGAAGTTCAGTACTTAGTTGTTAACTCTTGCACACAAACACGCTTGGCTGACCTGCAAGGTCTTGAACATGTTTGTAAATGGGGACAATCGGATCAAGAAATGGCAGACAATCATCGAAGAGCTGAAGTGAGTTCCGTAGTGAAATGGCTGCTCGTCCACACTCTGGAGGTTGACGTATCGCATATGGGCTGCATCTCGTCGAGCCGCAGTTAACGCGCCCATGGGGCAAGTGAGACTATAAGATAGGTGAGCAACCACAAAAAGACGTTGGATATGTCCTGGGCGTACTCGCGGAAAGAGTCCGTTGAGTTTAGGTCCAACGTCTGCGATGTATAATCTTTGAGAACCCAAGCTAAGAGCAGAAAACTTTGTCAGATCATATGGCACGAGGATGAGACTTGGAATCGCACGAAAGACAGGGTACTGAGTTGCGTCGCTTGGAGTGCGACCACTGATCTGGTTAATGATGCTAAGATACGTGAACTAAATGCAATTAGCTGTCTCCATGTAGCATGGCCCATCTGAGTTACGACGCACATTGCTGATTTCTCTGGCTTGCCACTTTCGTTGGGCAGACGAGAGCTCGTCTCCGCGAAACCCAGACAGGACTCTAGCGCTTACTCGCCCAAACAGCGGTGTCCTAAGGAGACCAGGAGTCGATGATTCGTTAGTGTTCCGACTACTTATGATTTCCGCGAGTCGTTGATTCATGTCGTGTCGACGCTTCTTGTCCAGGAAAACGATCAAGAGACTCCTGCTATCCTTGAAATAGATCTCCAGTCTGCCCAAAATCATTAATAACGAGTGCGATCGTAAGCAAACACAAATGCACTGACGCAACATCGCGGAAGAGGAAGGTTCGATCGCTGAAGTTAGCAACTTGGTCCAATGTCCTGTTGGAAATTTGTCAGAGGATATCACGTTCCAAAATTTCGATACACATACCAACTCTGAGCTTTCTGAGGCCCATTAAGCTCGACAATACTACCTGGGACAAAAAACAATCGCTGGGGTGCTTCATGTGCATCTATGACCTCCCCGTCGTCGTTTTCAACGACTCCGTCCAGCATGTATAAGTGCGTAGTACCAATGATGAGGAGACCAGCTAGCATATTGACGTGAGACTTTGGCCGACACTCAATTTGATGCAAGTTACTGACGAGAAGAATCGACGCCTGCAATACGGGCAACAGTCCCCACAGCTTGTATGACATCGCCGGGTTCAAGTTCGTGCCGCACCCTGCGGTGCTTGTCCTCGGCGATTTCTTCAGCTAATTGGCGGTCATCTACAGTGGAAATTGAGCGGAGCTATTCCATGCGAGGAGTTAAACCATACCATCGACATCAGTAGCAGAAATCTCGTAAGCCTCTGCCCATGGGGGAATCTCTGCTTGGAACAAGGATTGCGTCTCCGGATCTGGAGGCTCTACGTCACGGATGTGGTCGTTGCTGTCAACCCTGGAGTCAGGGTTCTGCTCGTCCTGGGGTTCGAGTTTCTTCCTATTTGATTGGTTAGATACACTTAAGAGGACGAAGCACATAGCTAACCGAATACGATGCGGACCCTCGGTCTCGTCTAAACGCCACGAGCGTTTCTGCTTATCATGAGCCCATAACCCCCGCTCAGACGTAAGAAGCAATGTCCATCCTTGGAGTCGAGCCATCTGCCGTCGATGTTCTCGTCTGCACAGACATCAGTTAGTACCCTCCTTCTACTTGCTAGTAGCATGAACGCAACGTACAAATCCAAGACAGTCTTCCGCAACCGCTTGCGCTCGGAAACGCTGATCGTCTTCCTCCAATCGTTCATCCGGAGCATCGATTTCGTGGTAGTCCGCTCGCCCACTTGTATGCTCAGCCTGGCGGATACAAGTCTTTGTCGGGCAGATCGACCGTCTACGATGAGCGTGGGGTCTATCGTGGTCTTCTCAGATGACTCCGGGTGAATCAGGCTCTCCGCGGTTTCCAGCGCGTTCAAGATCTAGAGTCATATCAGCGAAAGCCGCACACATCGCACATCGAGAATTGGATGCACGTCACCTCGCGTTTTTGAGGTCCCGCCACAGTGGGATCCAAAGCCAAAGTGAGGCCAAAATGCGTGAGCTTCTCTAGCAGGCGCACGGTTTTTTGATTGATCTCCTGAGCGAGAGATACAGAGGACACGAATTCCTTATAGCCATCGACGAAGAGTTGCGTCGTTTGCTGAGACCTGAAAACCTGTCGGAATGTCGGGCTTGATGAATGGAGTTCGATCAGTTCTTCGACAAGCGCTTCCACCGTCGTGTCCGCAACCATTGAATGCTGGGACGACACTAGATGGTGATGGAGATGAGGTCAGTTTTGCGGACATCGATGGAGTGGAAAAGGACTACCGTCAACATCGCTCAAGTGACTATCGGATAGGTGCGCGACGTTCGCAACGGACTGCAGACGCCGATGCAATGTAGCAAAGATCGCAGGAACGATATGCGGACACGCAACCATCGGAGCCTCCTGCTGAACCCTGCTGCCACTCCCCTGGCCGCGCCCCAAAAGCACATCAAACGTCGCCTGATGCACGCCCGCATCCCACGCCGTCGGGAGCACCATCTTCAATATATTCCACCCGCTCACGAGCTCGAACTTCCTGCTGAACGACGAGGAGACATTCAGGCTGATGCTGATGACGCGCAATATCTGCGCGGCGACGGCTGGCGAGGTGTGCTCGACCGAGAGGAGCAGGCAGAGGATGCGCGTGAGCGGGAGGGCGGAGGTGAACTTGGTGTAGCAGGTCGGAGTGGAGAGGATGCCAACCAGCGCCTCTAGGACATGTTCGGCTTTTTCGCGTTTGTGGCTGTAATCAATGCGGGAGATGATGGAGCGAGGGGATCCGGCATTCGCTGCGTCTGCCCGCCCAAGCAAGTTGTAATTACCAATAGCGCGAGACGGAGTGGGGGTAGGTAGACTCACCATCGTGCAAATTAGCAGCGAGGTACGACACGATCGGCTTAATAGCCACATCGGTCGAAAAATGCGCTTCCGCGGTAACCCTCAGTGCCTCTACCACGAAAGGAACCATATCGTGCTGATACCACTCCGTCTGCAACGCAAACAAAAGCTTCCGCACAATGCCCATTTTCGCGATCCGCTGCTTGACATTGAACGACTTGAAGCGGCTGGTTCGCAGCAGAGTGGTGAAGTGCTCAAGGTGCACGCGCTGGATCTCTTTCCGGGTGTGCGACCACAGCTCGAAGTCTAGGGCGATGGACCGGTATGCCACGGTATTCGTGATGGTCGAATGGCTGATATGGGAATATGTCAACGTCAACCATAATTAATGCGGATGTGCAGCGCAGAGGAAACTCACTCGGGCGAGCGGAAAGAAAGGCCAAGGAACTCGAATATGTTCTCAAACCCGGTCATGTTGATCAGCTGACTCTTCAAGCGCAGGATGTTCGCCAGGATGTCGTAACCGCCTAGCGATCCGCAAAACTAGTAAGGACGCAAATGGAGACTGCCATATCCACCCAGGACTCACGAAGTCTTTCCATATCCTCCGAGTTCTGCCAGCTATTTCGGAGACCATCCGTCAAGATCCCGAGCGCGCGGGATAATTCATGTGGTGTCTGTAGATACCATCAGTTACAAGCGCTCATTATTCAGGATCCAGCCTTACCTTGGCGATCTGAACCAGCCGCAACGAGACCGCCGCACCACCGATCTTCCACAGCGCGAGGTCCATACACCGGGTCTTAACAAGCAGAACATCACCCTCCACCTTAAAGCCCCTCCTCGCAACCCTCGATACACTACGCCCCCTCGACGGCGTACCCGGTGTGACCGGACTCGACGTGACGTCGCCTTCCGGTGCGTCAGGCAGGTCGACGGGCGCGAGCGAGAACACGATAGCGTTATCGTTGATCCCAAGTCCGGATTTGATGGCCTTCAGCAGGGGAGACGACTCGTTCTTGACGCCGTGCTTGGCTGCGAGCGTGGAGAGGAACATGTTCAGCGATGTCGACGCCTCGTAGGTTAGGAATTTCATGAGCGTCGAGTCTTGGAAGGTGCCGCAGTACCGCGGGCCGAGGTGTTGGATGAAGCGCGGGATATCGTCGCCTGGAAGTGCGCGTGGTAAATGAGCAGCACGTAGCGGTGGTGGGTGAGAGCTCACCAATCGGGGTGGACAGAAGATACGCAGACGCAAGACACCAGCTCACCGACGCACCGTCGGATAGATCACCCAGCGTATACGTCCCCGTCTGCGCAGCGCTCTCGATCCTCGGGTACGGGAGGTTCATAGTATCGTGCAGCACACCGTCCATGAACAGTCCTTTCAAATACGTTATGCTCGAAAACCCAAATATATACACGATGCGCAAGGGGAGGGGCTTACGGATATTGGGGCTAGACGCGCGGTGCGGGTAGTGCACGAGCACGATGTGCGTCCAGCGCGATTTTGCGATAGTGGACTTGGGGAAGAGGGCAATGTTCCTACTTCCGGTGGTCTGTAGCTCGAGTTTCCCGTCTGGCCGGAGGCTGAGCGTTATGTGCGGTCGGGTTGCGAGCCTGAACCCGAATAAAGCATGCGCCTTGTCCGTCGGGTACTTCTCCACCCACAACCACGTCTGCACGCGTCTTGTTAGCTCGCAATCAGTGCACGCCGAGCCACAGAGCACCTACTCACCATGTAAGTAAACCCCGTAGCAGGCATCCCCTTCGCCCCATCCTCCTCCAGCACCAACGCAGCCCTCGACTGCAAGCTATAATGTCTCGGCCAACGCGCTTTCATCCCCGCACGGATGATCTCCAAAACGTCCGAGTCCAGCGTCTCGTCCGCCTTGACCGCCCTCTGGAAAATCGCGCGCGCCTGAGGCGTCGCCGCTCCCATGTCCAGCAGGCGCCGCAGGAGCTTCTGCTGGATCTGCCGCTCCTTGTGCGTGACAGCGGGATTACTCCGCGCGGTGCAGAACGCCTCGAAGAGGGGCTGCACGAGGCCGCAGGAGCTGAGGATGGCGTGGTTCCGGTGGGTGAAGCGCGAGAGGCGCTCGAAGAGGGCGCAGAAGCCGGAGCGCAGGACAGAGTCTGCTTCGGTTGACCGGGGCAGCGCGTGCCATAGCACTTTCAGAGCGCCCGGCTGTGCGATTGCGCAGAGCGGCAGTTGGGACGATGCGTCCTCCGAGCTCCGTAGGGAGGTGAATAGGGTGGATGCGGAGGGGGAGTGGAGAGCGAGGGAGAGGAGGGAGCCGAGTACTTGGTCGAGCGTTTTGGGGTCTGCGACGAGTCCGGCGATGGCCTGCGCGAGGACGGGATAGCCTACGCGTTGCTTGCATACGTGTCAGCGTCATAGTTATGCATGCTATTGGAAACTCACGTTGAAGTAGTCGGCATTGACGGCGTGGTCGTGCATGGCTTCCGACGCGATGGTGAACGCTAAGCGCGTGCACTCGAGGACGTCTGCGAGGACTTGGTCCTCTGGCTCCATGACGGGGCCTTCGTCGGCGACTTGCACGGAGGATAGTACGCTGACGAGAACGACGAAGCCGTCCAGCTCGCGAAAGACGTCTTTCGTGCACGCGTCCTGGAGCATGATCCGCTGTATCTCTGCCAACACCTGCCCACCGTGACGTCCATCAGCACCGCACATGTCCATACATCGGCCAACGACGCACCTCCTTCTTGGCCCGCCTGTCCTCTGCATCCTTCAGCTGGTCGATCGAGTTCCGCATTATCTCGATAAGCACGTCGCGCGCAAAGTTCTCCGGCGCCAGGTCGTCGTCATTGGCGTCGTCCGGTAACTGCGCGGCTTCCTGGCGCGGCGACAAGTCGAAATGCGCGCGCAAGGGCGTCAGCAGACGTCCCAGCATGTTGACCGTTCGAATTCGGTATCAAAGCGCTGTGTTCATAGTCTCTCCTAGACAGACACCAACAGTCTTACCTCCTTCTGTTACCTGTAGTCTAAGTATTGGTTATCGCGCCCAGTGCATATGCGGTCCCGGTTATTACGTAAAGCTCCTTTTTGGGACACGCGCAGACTCGGACGCGTCGCTCACACGTCGCGTCCTGTCGCATCTTGGTCGCATCGCGTTTTTTTGTCTCTTGTCTCCCCATCGGAGACGCGATAGGGATGCAAACTCCATGCTTTCGAGCATTATAATAGGGAGATTCAACTATACAATATTTCCGGGCTAAAACGGAAGGTTTTGGTAGTGCAAAGCATACAAGTGGGTAAATTGGGCACCGAGCCTGCACGAGCTAGAATGCGATGACTCCTGGAGTCAGAAAAAATCACCCGTATGAGAAGGACTTCGTGTACTGACAGAGGTATCCCGGAAGTGATCCTGAGTACGGTGGGTAGTTCAAGTATGTCAGGCATTTGTAGGTATACTGCTGACACTTGCTGACACTACTTTCAAAGAATACCGGCTTGCGAGACGTAGCGCGTGCGCAGTACAGGTGATATTAGAAGGCTTTCAACGAGTCGTGAGGTCTATGCAGTTGCACAGAGAGGCCCACCGTGTTGATGCATTTAACATTGCCATACTAGCAGTAAAAAGAATCAAATCATAGTTTGCGCACCAAATGCGGCTTCAATCTGCAGTCGAGGAGTATCAGCAGCCACTATGTCAACCAAATGAAGTATACAGCTTGCATTGCTGGGAGATATATGGTTTCTGGAGACGATTGCGCGGCGTCCTGCGCGTCCTGCGCGTTTGAGCGCGAATAGGGGCTAGGATATAAAGGCGGGTTACGTAATAACGGTGACCGCCTATACACTGGGCGCGATCATAGCCTCAGGCCTCAGGACTACCCGGGACTACTGTGTTCACCAACTGAAACGAACACGACGACATCTTTGGTGTCGCCTTAATTAATGGTAATAATAATTGCTATCCGCTGCGACGCCGAGTGCAAGGACCCTTGACATCAGGACGTGTCGAGCAACTTCAAGTCGCGCTTCAAGCTTCAAGTTGGACGCGTCGCTTTGCAGGGGCTGGTTATAGAATGTTGGTGTGATAAGATTAGGGTAGATATTCGTAGCAAAAGATGGAAGAGAACAACAAATGGCTACACGTCGAGGCTTTGTAAATAAGGGATACAAATCAAATGGCAGGTCCGGGTCCAGTCATGCGAGATACGCAAAATAATGGTGCAGTAATACAGTGGGTAGAAATCGAAGTGAAAAGCCTGGATACGCCGCCCAGCGTGCATACGCAGGAAAAGAAAAAGGTTTTGCGCTCACATAGCCATCGTGATCCCAATGAGCGCCGGCCACAAAATGAACACCAGCCTGAACTTGATCTTCTCCATATCAATCCTCTGACTCGCGCTCTTCCCACTCGCCGCGCTGCTCTGCCTCGATAAGGGTTTCCCACTGTCGCTGCCCGCGATCGGCGAGGCGTACACGGTCTGCTGCGCCGCGGGGCCCGTGGTGGGCGAGAGCTGCGAGACGTATGTCGTGCTGGGGAGGACGAGGGTGAGGAGCGGAGCGGCGATTCGGGGGTCTATTGAGGTGATGTTCGCGGAGGGGTTGATGGCGAAGTCGGCGGTGTAGACGGTGAGGGGAGGGGATTTGGAGACGAAGGATAACATGCTGGAAGGGAACAGCAGTTAGTGGTGTATTTCGTGGGGAGGAAGGAGGATGCGAGACGTACTATTCGTCGGCGGTGATGTTCAACTGAGGAAATGTGATATTGGTAGACTTAGCGCCTGCGTTTACGTTTCGCGCCAGCGTCGCAATGAACCTCTAGAGACCACAAAGCCATGTGAGTATCGCGGAATGCAGCGCTCTCAGCCTTGTAAGCTGCAAGAACATGAGGAAACTCACAGCGCCGCTCGCGGTAAACAAATCGATCCGAACCGGGCCCATATCCTTCAAGCGCGGATGCATCCCGTCATCGACCCACGTAATCTCCCCAGGTTCATCGACATTATAAACAGTATTCGCGGTAGGTTGTGTTGCATAGAGTGCCGCAGAAGCGCCGCTGCTGAGTGCGGCGGCGAGGAGGAACGTGAGATAAAGCATGAACGGATTTCCGGCCGTACGGGCTGGGGTGGGGGTTTCGGGTATGTCGTTCAAGGAGGTGTGGTAAGATTCTGTTACGGTGCCGAGTCAACCGTCCAAGCCAAGCAGAGTTTATGGCGTGCGTTTTATCAGAGGCGGGTTTGTGGGGTGCATTTAATGCAGGAGGGAAAAGGGAAAAGTGGGCGGCGCGACGAAAGGAAACGACCGTGGACGCGGTCACATGACATTTATTTTGGACCTGGTGCAGTCGCCGCCACAAAAATACAGCCGTCGAGCGACGAGCATGGGCGATATCCTGTAAAAAAATTATTCGCGACGCAAGTCGTAAAACGAGGTAATTTCTTCACAAGTTCGCGCAAGTATCGAATGTTTGTCCCGGAACGGTCTTGCCAAACAACGCTTTGCAAAATTGGTTGTCTTCTTTCGTCTTCACGCAATATCGCATGTTTGCAAGCCTTCATTCGGTGAGAGAATGCGTTGCGGGAAAACGCGTTGCAGGCATCGAATGGCCCCGTAGAACGAACGCCGGTCAACTTTTGCCTGTGCAGTGGCGCAGGGCGGCGTCGCAAACCCGCCAGGGCTTCCTGAGGAGATGGATAGAAACAGAGGCTGTGAGCCGAACCTCTCAGTAAGTTGCAATTTTTCATCGTTTTTTATCCAGCCTAAAATTAGAACAATATCTCACAGGCTTGGCAGTCCAGACGGGGCGGCCGCCCTTCCATGTCCATACACTCCTGCAGCAAAATTACACCTCGGATTTACGCCAGAAGGATCGGAGAGTTCTTTTCCTTTGGATGTTCGGGTGACCGAAGCATTCGACCCGTTTACCGTTGCTCAATGTTTAGTGGTCGAGCCGACCTCTCCTCGACACGATTTGCCATCGCGCTTCATCGTCAAGCTCTTCGACTATCGCTTTTCCAACGCAGGCTCGGAATCACGATCACGCCCGTGGACCACACGCTTAGATGTCGCCTTCAAACAAGGATTCAAGCGCATCAAGAGCGGGGCTATAGAGAATATCTGGTGTGCGCTCGGCGGTCCAGGTTATGGCTATGGGGACCTCTTCCCCGGTGAACCTGAATGGGAGGCAGACTGGATGCCCGAAATGAACAGATGGGACGACCTCCTGGGAACCCATCGCCGAGAGGTTGCCGCCTACCGATACTTAACCTCGCTGCAGGGCCGGGACATCCCACGCATGTACGGTACTTGTCGTTACCGCCTCCCTGACGCCAGCGAGGACACCGATCCCATGATCGCAAACGTCCCCGGTATAGTCTTGGAGTACATCGAAGGCCAGAGCATGGACAAGCTCATACTCGGCAGAGACATCTCAGAACAGGACGCCGAGCGCGCCTCCCTGGGGCTCCTGAGCATCATTCGCAAGCTCCGTGCTTCGAAATCGCTGCATAACGACATCGCGCCGCGCAACGTCATTGTCAGGCGCGACGACTTCGACCATCCTGTGTTGATCGACTTCGGCTGTGCAGCCGTCAAACAACCTGATGTCAGCGACGAGTTATGGCACGAACGCACTAGTGGGTGCCACGAGCTCACGGAAGCTCGCAGTTTTCTGAAGGATAAGGGCTGGCATAATCCGTCACCGTGGCGGTGGCGGCATGAGCTAACGCACACCTTTTACGGCTACCGTCGCACTAATAGGGAGGTGGCGGCTATGCGACCGGACTGGCGGGATCAAAAGTTCGAGTTCGTGCCTGGCTTCCCCGACGAAACGAAGGTCGACGAAGACGGGAATAAGCATCGATGGGAGCCTTTGCGGTGGAGGATTAAGCCTGGCGTAAAGACGTGCGATGACGATAGGTAGCATATGTTCAGCCATGTTTCGCGACTGGCGAATCAGAGTAGCGACTCGATACAGATTTGTCTTCCTTCGCCTGACTGCTGTATGCTGCTCCCCCGTCCAAGCTGACGACCGCAGTTAGCAGCACGGTGGGCAACGCCAAGGCTGACGTGCCATTCTCCCGGCTGTCTCGTCTGGAACGGCTACGCGCGCAGGGCAAGGTTGATGAGACCGAGGTACCTGATGACCTGGAAGAGGCGTGACTTGATTAACACTACCGACAGCCTGAGCACAACGAGCGAGAGATTTCGAAGCAAGTTGAAGACGCAGCCGTACGACTAAGTATGCGATAGATGCCTTCAAACGATCGGAGTGAATTGATTACAGTATGTCCATTAAGTCCAAGACTAGTAAGTACTACAGCGGGTACAAATACAGCGAGCGCGCGAGGACCAGCATCTAGTCCTCTCGTACAGCCCTGATGATCAGTGGCATCTGGGTCCCCTTCAACGGCTCACTCCTAACAGTGGGTTTCTGGACAACAGACAACTTGTGCTCAATATCTGCCGCCGGGACCGCGAGCTCGAACTCGAACGCGCGCAGCAGCGTGAAAAGCAATGTCTTGATCCTAGCGAGCACATATCATTAGTACTGGACGAAGATCAAGATAGAGTGCTTACTCGACGACGGAGAAACGGTATCCGATACATGCATGGGGACCGGCAAGAAAGGTGAGCTGGTGTCCCCACACGCCGGGAACAGTGGTGACAGTCTCAGGGAGATGGTCCCATCGTTCGGGCCTGCATATGTCCCTCTGAGTGGATGGACGATAAAGTACCAAGGTAATACGCACTTGAACTCAGCTGCATCCTCACCCCATATTTCCTTTGACCGGTTGAGAACAAGGATAGGGATAACAATTGATTCACCCTTGCTTATTCTTTGTATGCGTGGAAACCTACGATTAGGAATCAGGCGAAAATGTGACGAGATACCCGCGGCTCACCGAATCTCGTGCCGCTCGACGCCCTTGCGATCCACAAACGGCCGTGCGAGCGGGATCACGTCGTCCCGCATAGCCGTGCGCATGGAGTGCACTACGGGTGCCTGCACGCGCATGACCTCCCGCACCACGTTGTCCAGATACGGCAGCGCGTTCAGCTCGTCCATGTCGGGCAACTCGGTCGGCACTGCACGCAGCTCCGCGCGCAGCCGCGCCTGCACGTCCGGCGACTGCGTGAGCTGGTAGAGCGCCCATGTGACTGCGGCGCTCGTCGTTTCGTGCCCCGCAACGAAGAACGTGGGAATCTCTGCGTGTGGACCGACCGTCGTGTAAGCTGGGGGACACTATTTCAACGAGGACTGGTTTGACTTACGTGCGAGCACGTCGTCGTCACTGAGCCCCTGGTCGCCGCTGGCGGCATTGGCGCGCACAAGGAGACTAAGGAGATCGCGCGCCTTGCCCGCGTGAGACACGACGCCGTCTTTCTCTGCCGCTATCATTCCTGCTCTCGCATCGCCGAGGAGTTGCCGTCCGATACGGCCCATCGTCTCCTGAGTCTTGTCAATAGTGCTCTGGCGTACAGTGGGCTATACCAAAGATAACAGTATCCGTGGAAGATGCACGTCAGAGCAAATCGTGTGAAAGTCGAGATGAACAGACGCACGAGTGCCCGTAGAATGGGTACGTAGGCTTGAAGCATCGCGAGGATCCTGCTGCTGGAGTCATCGTTGGTAAGCGTCACAAGCGCGTCATTGAGTTCATTCTTCCGGCGCGACAGTGCGTCGAATTTGTAGTCAAAGCCTGGTTGTATATGTTTATTAGGGGTTCACAGATACTCACAGTGTGCGAGACCTACCAGCCAGCCCGATGACATCGAGAGTCATGCGGTTTAACCCCGAAAGCACATCAACGCGCAGCGATTTCTCGGAATTGCCATCGCGGTCCACTTCCGATACTTGGCCGTTCGTCTCAAGCTCGCGCGTCCATACATCCCGGAGCTGAGCGGCATGCAATCAACATATAATCACATCGGATGTTGTGTACAACGAACCTGGAGCGCCTTTTCCACAAATATCTCGGTCAAAGCACGGACTTGTGCCGGACCAAATGCAGGGTTCATAATCTTGCGCTGCGAGACATCGAATGTCAGAGCATGGCGTTTGGATGGGGATGGCCACACACCTGTAATTTGTGCTGCTCGCCTTCGACCACGAGAAGTCCTAGAGTACTTCTGTCAATATCAGCGAATATTGCCACGAGTGTTCCATACCTTGACCCAAAACACGCGATAGGCTGTATCGCACTGCGTCAGATTTCTGATATATATCTGAATGGCCAAGTATATAGGCTAGTGCCTTGGTGTCCAACGTAAAAAGGCTGCGAATCTATCGGGACGTAGCGTGAACACTCATTCACAACACCTAGACCGTCAAAACTCCTCACACTTAGCATGCCCGACGTTCTGTACGTCGTGCCGTACTCCTCTACCCATCGTTCATGCACGGTGCCGGGGGCCTGTAACGAAAATAATTAGCATGATTCACAGAGTGGGTTTCTTGTGAATCTTACGCCGCCGTGTACAACTTTGAGATTTCCAAATACCCAATGAGAGCTAGCGGGCCCCGGGAGGTCGCGCAGCGAGGATGTCAGAATCCTGTAGACATGTAAAGCGACGGTGTAGAGGGTGAACGCAAGTAGCGTCGCGCCTGCAGAAAGAAAGAGGAGGGCAACGGAGGGTGCCATCATGGTCATCCTTTGTGGGTGACTCTTTGTAGGTCGTTTATCGAGTTCTAAGTATTATAGGTCGGGGAGTGTAAGATAGGAGTTTCGTCGTGGTGGTCGACCTCGTTCTTGCGCTCCCTATCGTTTAAAAGCTTCAGTACCTGGGCTGTGTTATCACGAGTGTACAGATTAATTATAGGAGCATACTGTACCCAAATTGCACCCGGCAAAGGAAGAGCATGGGGAAAGACGACACAAATATTGTCACACAATACCGCGCCTTGCCGCGCGGTTGCAGTAGCAGACGCGTTCCCATGTACCGACCGTGATGGAGTGACTCGTTGACATTGACCAAATTCCACTTTTAATATTATGGAACGGCGAGCCTTTGTACGCGCACGAACTGCTAGCATTGGTAGCTCCGGTAGAGAAGCTGTCTTGACCAGCGAGAGTGATCCTGAGACGAGTTAATGCAAAATACATACTGACGGTGCAAACAGAGGGTCCAGTGAGTACGTTCGTTCTATTTCAATCTCCGCCCAGGGAGCTGACCACGAGTCTAAAATATCGGCAGCGCCAAACATGCTTCTTCCACCTCTTAAAGCTCTCAAACTTGTCTTTCCGCACAAAACCGCCTCCGATATTCCAGCCAGAGGCCTGTTCAATATTTTACGGTCTTTCCTATGCTTACGTCGCATGGCTATTGCGAACAGTCTACATCGGCAGCCCAACGGAGACACCACTGCTTCTCAGCAGTCATGCGCAATGCACTATTTCATGAAATCACATCCACAATGAACGAAGTATCTCCCCCAATCCTTCTGTCCATACACACCTGCTTACGCTCTTCAAACTTCGAAAGTCCCCGAAACTTTCTCGCAGCGTTTGTCACATCATGGTATTTTAAAAAGCAGCAGCTACAGTCCTTTCCCGTTTGCCCACAAAGCACTTCGTAGGTTCATCATCATCTTTACCAGGTACTCCTCCTTTACCAGCTGCAAATCGCACATCCACCAAATCCCTAGATCATTCCCGGTGGGCGTCTGCGCTCCACCGACCTCGTCCCACTCGAAAGAGTATACCGCGACCTTCATCCGCGTGCGCATTTCGACTGGCTCCCATCTCGTCAGGCTTACCTCGCAGAATGCCGTCGAGCGATCCAAGTCCAGCTGCAAATGCTCGTGCCAAAACAAGTTCTGGGCCTCTGGATAGAATGGGTAGGAGTCTGGCTCCGCACGGAATAAACGGCAGTAGGGCAGCTCTGTCCGCCGCAGCTCCCATTTGCCTCCATGGGACAGCCAGAACTGGGGTTCATTTCTGCCCGTGTACGCCTGGTATGTCCGAGGTAGAGGCCAGAACGCGTACGGGCCCGGCTGGTGGATCAGCGGCACGAACATGTGCGCTATGGCGGCCATGGAGGTGATAAACCTGTTTCTCCAGATTGTATGGAGAGGCACCAGCGCATCCCCGCCGTCCGCAATGGTGAACCTGTCGTCGCCGTGGAGGTAGCGGCCGACGGTGCCGTCGAGCCTGCGGTCTGGGAGGTACTTCATCCACCGGGTCAGCACGCTGTTGTTGATTATATCGTGCGTGTGCCACCCGAACGCGTTATCTTGGAGCTCCGGTTTTGGCTCGCCCCTCGAAATGAACTGGATTGGACGCACAGGCCTCGGGACGACCACGGGCGGTGGCGTAAGGCGACGGGCGCCCCGTGGGCGACGGTCGCGAGGAGGAGGAGGGTCCACTTTCTTTTTAGCAGGCTTTCTGCCTGCTTTTCTGCCTCTGTCAGTCCGCTATTTGGTGAGCCATCTAGCGCGTATGTTTTACGGGTCGCCGTACTTACTGTTTGCGTACCATTGGTTTGCAGCTTGATTGTACGAATGTGCTGTTTCTTGGCGCACTCCTCCCCAAGCGACTTCTTATAGCTGGCCTAGTCACCTCTGCAAGGACCATCCTTTACTCCTCTTTCCCATTGTAGAATTTTAACAATCCGGGCGTTAGGCCACCATAGTTGATGCACACGCTGGGGACATATATCCCATAGCCAACGTCCGGTAGATGTCGTACACTGTCCTGTTTAACTTTGTCTCTTTCTTTTACCTTGAAATCTAAATGCTCATCTCCCTTATGTCCGTCGCAAGTGGCCCACTAAATCGTAGTCTCGTATCACCAGACTCTCAGTACCTTCCCATTCTGGGCCCCTTGTACTGAGAGTCTGGGATACCACCAACCACTTACATAGATAGCTGCGTCTCAGGATTTCGCGGCGCGTCGCTCTGCTCCTCGTTTATTTTCTTCTCTACATCTTGCTCTGCATCTACTCTCTGGCTTTAAAATCTCGGCGGCGTGCTCGTATACCCATTACGACGACCCCTACGTCTTTGTTTTGTGGACAAAATCCACGAAATTCATCGCCAGCTGCACACAGCAAGCGTCGCCGTACATGCATTTTTCGGCGTTTCCACAGCGTATTTCCGAGCCTCGGAACGACTCAGTAACATGCCTGAACATGCTAGGAAGACATAGGACTCGCGAAAAGTTTGTTTTCGAAACTTCATCTCAAGGGCCGGCAGTCTTGCACAAGGCGTATATTCGGTACGTCTCCATAACCGTCTACAGCCCGTTCGAACCCGTTTTTCGACGGTTATGCGTACGGGAATATGTACCCTAGGCTGTCCTAGCTTTCTACGTGTTACGGATAGCTCTGGGACGCATGACAGTGGGCCAAATGTACATATCTACATCCGGACCTTTGTACGCTCTCACGTCCGCAATTTTTCGATTTTCGTGTCCGTTGCAAGAAACAAATATATTTCTTTTGTGTTGCTCGTATGTTACAGAAAGAATGAAGGTGAAAGGACAAAAATTGGGATCAGGACGCATAAACGGCGTTCGTGCAGAGCAGAGCGACGCGCCGCGAAATCCTGAGACGCAGCTATCTATGTAAGTGGTTGGTGGTATCCCAGACTCTCTAGACAAGGGACCCAGAATGGGAAGGTCTAGAGAGTCTGGTGATACGAGACTAACTAAATCGTTGTAAATTGTGGCGTCTAAACTCCGCGAGCCCAGCGGGGACAATGTTTGGAACTGTGAGGCTTACCTCCGACTCACCCCTACCCTCTTCGCCTCGCTGTATCCTCGTTTTGACCAACTGCATAGCCTGCTTTATTCTTTGATACAATCGACAATCGAGGTCCTGCTGGTATCCTAGGCTCGTGAAAGCTTCCGGCTGGTGGCGCGTCGTCGAGCACGGTTCCAACCGTTCAACATACATCTCTTGACAACGACCACGACAAGCCACAGTCTTTCTCTGCACATTTGATGGCACCCCGTAGCTCGATAGCGCCCTCGGATTCGTCTACACGCTTTTCGAGGTCTACAGCGCGTTCATCGACCGGCGGATCGAGTCTCACCAAACCACGAGCCATCTCGAATGCATCGTCTCTGTCGAGCAGTCTGAGCGGAGCCTCTACCGTTAGAAACTCTACCTCGACAAGCTTCAGCTCAGCATCGCAATCGCGCTTGTCGAATGCGACCCCCACGCCATCGACAGCGAGCGCCACCAGGAAATCGTCCACCAGTGCAATCGCGCGGCGCGTCTCCGCCACCCCTCGTCGCGACTCGCTGTCGGCCTCTACGACGGGCCTGCCGTCGCCCTCCACGCCATCGCCCGTGCCGCGTCTGCAAGCCCCTGCACGCCTTGGGAACTCCATGAGGCCCGCCCCCTCCGTCGCCAGCTCCCTTCGCAACGCGCGCACGCAGTCATTGTATGTGCCCGACGCACCTGCAGCTTCTGCAGCCGAGGAGGCATCCGCATCCCCGCCCCGCGCACGCGTGATGTCGATGACGCCGCCCCGACGCGACAACGCCCTCGACAAGACCTCGCCCGGGGCCTCCTCGCTGTCCACCGCGTCGCCGACCATCAACCTCACGTCTCCGAGCCCGAAGAAAGGGAAGACCACGCCGAAAGCGACGCCCCCGCGGCTCCCGAACGGCAGTCCGCACGCGTCGCCGTCTAGGCAGTCTGCCGTCGGGGGCCGGGCGCAGAAGTCGCGCAACAGCTCGGGCGCGTCGACGCTGGCTGGACCCAGCTTGCCGTGGTCGCCGCCGCCGGGGGCGCTGAGTCGCCAGAGCGTCGCGATGCTGACCGAGAGCCCGGCCACAGAGAGCCCGTTCACGCTCGACGGCGCGTTCTCGTCCGTGTGGGACGGGGACGACAGCATGACCATGGAGTTGATTACGGACGACGGTGACGGCGATGTCGACGAGGATATGGACAAAGCGCTCAAGGACGTCCTCGCGCTTCACACGCGGAAGATATTGCACTACAAGAGACTGCTCGAGCGCGCGCAGGCGTCGGCTGCAGCGCAGCTCCATGCCCTCCAGGCCGAGGTGCGCGTCTTGCGTGATCGTGGCGCCACTACGGACTCGGGAAGTGCGCGCTTATTAGACGACGACGATTTTTGCATCTGTGGCGGGAAGAAGCGCAAGGGGTACTGGAGTGGATATAGGGGAGACGATAGCGATGATGGCGGAGACGCTGACTTGGCAAGAGCGCTGAGGGGAGATGGGAATGGAGGGTTCAACGAGACGGAGGTCAGGAGGGCTCTGAGAGGCTTGGACCGCGATGAAAGAATGAGATTGTGAGTACCCCATCTTTCAAACGACGCGTTTTGTATCGCGTTCACTGTACTAATGGCAAATGCACAGGATTGCTATCATTCTAGACTGTGCGTCTATTACCGTATTGTTTATCTCATTATTATCGTCGCCTAACGGGGTGTCCATGAAGCATGCATGCCGGGTGACATTCGCCTGCAGATCCTTCTCCTGGAGAAATACGCGAAGTCGACCTTTGACATAGTCGGGAGCCTCGCGCCCGACCTCGCCTTCAGAATACTCAAGTGGCTAAGCGTCAAGGACCTTGTCGCGGTCGAACCTGTGCGCCACGCATTCCGACTGCATCCAGTATATTCTAAATAGTTTCCTGCAGGTGTCCAAGAAATGGCAACAGATGGTGCACCATCCAGCACTGTGGCGGTACCATTGTCTGAGGATAACTGCAACGGATCCCATGCCCGTCAGACCTCCATCGACGCCGGCTGGATGGTACGTCCCCTTCATTTCTGTATGCATACTTTGAATACGAGAGTCACACAGGGAGCCGCTTTATCGGTCCCTGCACCATCGCGAGTCGAATTTCCGTAATGGCATTCCCCAGAGTGTCCGGTTCCTCAACGGGCACACCAATTTCTGTACCACGCTTTTACTGAGAGGTATGTGCACGCTCTTCATTTCTGGCAGGCTGGTGGGCTCATTTCTCATTCAGGTAAACGTTTGATCAGTGGTTCATACGATGAGACCATTAGATTCTGGGATATTGACACCGGAGAAATGAAGAAGTGTCTCCAAGTCAAGAAACCGGTTTCATGCGTGGATTTCTTAGCAGAAGAAGGTGATCTGCGTATCCTACTTTTTGAAAGGGCGAACTTACCAAGAATGGATTGTTCCCAGAAGTGTTCGTCGTCGGCTTCCACGACGTCGGGTCAGTTTCCTACGCTTTGTGTCCAATATGTTGTGCAACGAGTCTCACAGCTCTCACCCAGACGCGTCCACCTGTTCTCTTCCGTCACCTTCACCCCCCTTCAACAGCTCTCGGGACATCTCAACGGTATCCGCGCCGTGGCCTTGTCTTCCAAAAATCTTGTCTCGGCCGGTGCGGACAAGGCACTGGTTTGCTGGGATTGGCGGGCGGGCACCAAAATTGTCAGATTTGGCCAGCAAACGACCATCAACATTGGTGTGCAAATTATTGCTGGAAGTCCCGAGGAAGGGGAGCGCGTCGTCGGCGTAACCATTGACGGAATAGTAAGGGTGTTTTCTATCAGTAAGTCGCGTCCCGTGTGTGCGTGGAACCTGATGTGCTTATGGCTTGTGAATGTAGAAAGGAGAGAGATGCAGTCGCAGTTTAAGCTATCGGATCTCGGTGGTGGCGATCCTGTCTTGAGTTCCAAGTTGTTCAATGTCGGGAGTGCGCCAAACAACATGTTGCAGTGCGTTCACGCAAAATCAATTTGACACTGACCGAGACAGCTGATTGTACGTATCCAGGTGGTTTGCTGCCAAAGGGACTCAGATGACGGTAAGTTTTCCTCGGCGAAGGCTGAGAGAGTCTTGCTGACATTGTTCTCGCATTGCAGTGCGCCACCAAATCTGTCATCATCCATCTTCAGTGGACAGAGGGTGACGAGAAGCCAGTCGTCAGCCAGAACTCTCTCGAGCCCGGCACACCGCTGAGCCCGGTGTCAGGTGCTGCTGCACCACGCACCCGTACCATATCTAGCTTCACGCGGTCCACTTCATCTGCGTCTACCCCCCAGCGCCGCTCCACGCTCGTAGCCTCGGTGTCGGGGTCGGCGCCCAAGAGCCGGATGAGCCTAAACAGCCCTCGAACGCCCACCACGCCGATCAGTCCTTCTCCCCGCACGGGCACCCCTGTCTCGTTTCCTGTGCGCTTCGGGCGCGCTGCGATACTTACGGCACCGCCGAAGGTGGTGGCGCTGGTGGAGACTCCCGATGTCGCCGTGGGCGCTGTGGATCCTAGGAAGCGACGTGTTGTGACGGCTACACGGTTCAGCACCAGAGCAGGCGCCGACCGCAGGGTTCGTAGGCTCGATCATCGTTCGAAATTGATGCTAACGGTGTGCCTCTCAGGTGTTCGTGTCCACGCATCAGGACAAGGATCAGCCGGCAAACGGTGCGGAGGATGTGGATGACGAAGAACCCAAAACTCGCCTGAGGACGCCGTCACCGTCCGTGGACATTGACACCAATGTTACGCCGCTGACAGGCGCATGGGCCGCGGTCGCTGGTGCCGACATCGTCTCAAAAGACGGCGTCAAGGGTATCCTGGGCCAACTGCCGAACAAATTCCAAGGATTGGCGACCCCCGAGAAAAACCCAATGTCGATGCAGCTGAGCCACGAAGAGGTCGTTGTTGGATGCGCGGATGGAACCATATAGTATGCTCATTCTGTCTGCTCGTGCCGAGCAGGATGCTGATCGTTTCCTTGCAGTGTCATGAATTTCGTTGGATATCAGTACCAGAAAGAAAAGGAACGGGAGATGGGTGAGTGGGAGGAGATCGCAGCTGCGGCGCAAGAATGAAGAGATTCATGGACATCTCTATGCATACCGACATTCCTTTATTTTTCTTTGCATCCTGTTTACCGGAACATCATCAGAGCATCGCAGCACCTAATACCAATGGAACATATGCGTTTTTCGAGGGCACTTTTGTTGGACAGCTAAAAGCAATCTGAGATCGAAAGCAGGCGTGTGAAAGGGCGGGGCGCCAGGTGACCGGGTCAGGAGGAAAAGTCCGCACTTGACCGTGGAGCGCCAAAATACGTCCTACCGCTCGCCCAACTCTGTAAATATTACCTTGATCTCGTCTGCTGCCCTTTGTGCTCATACGACGGTAGCGGCCTGCCTTCATACTGCCACTGGGATTCAAGTCGACGATAGCATGCTCAACAACTACGCTCGTGGACCACAAATCGGCAAAGGCCAGCATGGCGCGGTTTATCAAGGGTGGGACATGGATAATGACGGCCGAGAAGTCGTCAGTTTCTCTCTGTCGTCTCGCTTTCGCGCCCCCGCTCACTTCATTGAACACCCGTTGTAAAGGCCATAAAGGCGGTCAAGCGGAAGAATGTTCGCGCGGAGAAGATGAAGCTCTTGCGACGCAGCCACCAGTTTCCGAACACGCCCCACACCCGGCTCACAGACAAACTGGGAAGTACAGAGCAAAAAATACGAAAGGAGATCGCAATAATGAGAAAATGCCGACACGCCCATGTGGTGGAGCTTCTGGACGTCATTGACGATGCTCTCAACGAGAAAATCTACATGGGTGAGCATTTCAACGGTTCTGTTGTTTCGTGACGCTACGCCTAACCTTCACCTACGACAGTGATGGAATACTTGGGTGGTGGGGAGCTCAAGTGGAGGAACTCGAACGAGGAACCATTACTATTGGTTGACCAGACGAGGCGCATATGTCGGGACGTCACGCTAGGCTTGGAATATCGTAAGATACATGTCTAAATCAACGTGTCAATTAAGTCGTGCTGACAGGGTTATGTCTCTTGCGCACTTAGTTCATTACCAGGGCATTATCCACCGAGATATAAAGCCAGCAAACCTTCTGTGGACCCATGACCGTCGAGCAGTCAAGATCACGGACTTTGGTGTCTCTCATTTCTCGTACGCGCAAAGGCTGGCTGCAGTTGGCCGAGGGCAGGCGGAACTAGACGACCCAAATGACCCCATTCTTCTCGACGACTCGGACCTTCTCAAAAGATCTGGCACGCCCCCCTTCCTCGCGCCGGAAGTCGTTTCGGAATACAACGCCGACGACTGCGAGCTCTCTCCCCCAGACGCCTGTGGTAGCAACCCTATGCTGTCTTTGCTAAAGAGCGTGGTAGGATCCCGTTCGCCCTCCCCTGCCCCGCCAACTCCTACGTCTACCTCTCCGCCAGATCCCCAGATCCCCCCGAGACCGAACATCACCAAGGCCATAGACGTGTGGGCGCTCGGGGTCACGATCTATTGCTTACTCTTCGGCCATACACCGTTCTCGACTAGTGACGGCGAGTACGTGCTATACGGTGCCATTTGCAATAAAGACTGGGATGTACCGGAGACTATGGGAGCCGACCGCATCACAACTGGTGGCAGACGAGCGCGGGGGAAATCTAGCGACGGCGCCGTTGCTCTGAAAATGCTAGAACGGATGCTGCAGAAGGATGTCAAGAAACGAATTACCTTAGATGAGATCAAGGTACTTGCCATGTTTTCGGCCCCAAATATGCACTGACTTTTTGCAGAGGAGCTCATGGCTATTGTCTGATATTCCCGACCGCGACAGGTGGCTGCGTGATACCAACCCAAGTAGAAATGCAGCGGTCGTTGTTACCGACTCCGATGCCTCGCGTGCACTATCCACGACACGGGTCAACTACTGGAACTGGTCCAAACGTGTTACGGGAAAATTGACGACACTACTGAGGCCACGTTCTCGTCCGTCTTCCCCGCTAAGTCCCGACGATCAGACAAAGACTTTGGTGGCAGATCTCTCTGCAGACCCCAAAGGGAGGAAGAGCTTCAAGTCGATACGGTCTGACTCGTGGCATGATCATGGTGCGTATCCCGTTCGCTTTGCTTCGGGCCTCCCTGATAGTTTTTTGTGTGGGCAGACTTCCCAACGTCACCTTGATTTCGAGTTGCTGCATTCCTCCTTCTTTGTTGTACACTACTTATCCGACGATCACGTCTGGGACACTCATTTCGACGGTCACCTTACGGACTCCAGATAGAAGCTATTGCTTTGTATGTACCCGAAGGACTTCCACATATACCTCATTACCAGGATATCCTCTCATTGCGCTCGCTACGGCTTTATAGATACTCTGTCATCTTCATGGCAATCACTGTTCATTCTCGTCTGCTTTTCCTGTCTTTCGATGCCGCCTTACTGATGCATTCTACCAAGTTCAAAGTCTTTGCTCGTTCTCTTCAGCTGCGGCTCTATGGCTGGACGATAAAATCCAGATGGTATGGCTCTTGTAGTGAGTCCCTGATGCATATGTCTCGCGTTTCTATCTCACGCGTGTTCTACCAGGCTTTTATCGCTCATTGTAAGCCCTAAGGATGGATGCACGCTCGGGTATCTTTGAACATGTTTTGCCCCACATCTTGACACGCACACCCGGTGCGTTCGTCCACGCGCCATGATAAATCAGTCTTACAATGTCTCCGTCTCCGTCCTTACGGGGTCCGCGATTATGTGCTTGCAGGACACGCCTTCCACACGCCTCAGCAGTTATCGATCCCCCACGACTTACGAAATCCCTCATAACATCACCGGCTCACTGCTGCGTGGGCACGGTCCTTTGTCGCTCTTGTCCCAGTTGGCCCTTTGTTTACATCGGCATAAATGCCTTCCGATCCTCTTGCTCCTTGTCGACTCCGTGTTGACGTTCGACCGCCCTCCCACTTGCTGCGATGGCGACTCCGAGCCCATCTGCGACACCTGGAACGCCATCCGAATCTCCAGCGTCCAAAATCTCGTACTACCCGTACGTGATACCTTTGAGGTCTGCAAGTGATGATTTTGTGCGCCAAGTTTCATTGTTCTTGTGACTGCACGGAAAAACTGACCGACATTTGTGTAGTCCTCCGATGCGTCCTCCGATGAAGATTATGAGATCATGGATCCACAATCCTTGTAAGCATGTAAAACAGTACGCGACAAATCGGCGACACTGCTGACCTCTGGGGACGCGTAGATTCTTATCTTCAGAGGATCTCACGACAATTACATCGGTTATCCCGACATCGAAGGATGCCGCGACTCCAGATGATGCGTCAGAGGACAGCTACGAAACGGCGTCAACGCACTCCGTGTAACTAAAATAGTGTACTGATAAATACCCGAGAACGCCTCTCATATGCACTCTTTTGTAGGGGTTCTTCTGCTGAGGATGTCAACGCTTTCCCTGTGTCAAACAATCCCCGCCTGGATCCGTATCCTTTCGCACTGCTGTCATCGGATGAGAAAGACTGCATGCCAGTGGAAGAAGATGTGCGTACTGTCCTTATTTTCGTGTTTTTCTTCTGACTCAGGTTTCTATGATCAGCCACGGAAACAATCCTACCCTCGCAGCTACAATCAATGGCCTTATCCTTCAAGTTCTTTGAAAAGCTACGAGACCAAGGCTACACAAACTTCGTAAGCACGTTGACTCACTTTGTAACGAGTGGTCTAACTCCCTGTCTTACGCGTATAGGGCGTACACTCAATATCAACAGGAGACGGTCTTAAGCAGCGAGCTTCCGAACGCGAAGGTTCAGGACCGTCGCGCCGCGATATCGTGCTGCATTTGCTGAACGAGCAGAGACGAGCCGCTGGGATTCGTGTCTTTGCACCTGGTTTCTGTTGTACGCATACTGTAATCATTTGTACAGTCCTCCTGTGAGATGTATACATGCTTTGTGAAAGAAAACTCGGGCATGCCTTCCAAGTTCGCGCCGACGTGCAACAGTCCGAACCTTGTCCGAACACACAATTACGGAAAGCCCCTGAACTTGCGGCTTACGTCAACATCGAGCGGCCGCTTTCGGCGCGAGGAAAAGGATTGGAAACCGACTCCCTCCGCTTGCCCTCCGCATAAATTCTTCCACCTCTTGGTAAATATCGACTCTGGTACGGACAATGTTGCAGCTACAGAAGATATCACAACGGGTATGACAGAATGCTTTGTTTATAACCAGTCTACTGATACATTGTCCAACAGAATGCAACGCGCGCCGCTGTACGGCGGTTGCGGCAGTCAAGTCTCCAGGTCGGAGCTTCGCGAGGGCTTGCTACGCCCTCAGGACCGTACGACGCGGTCGTCATTGGTGGAGGTACGTCTGGAGTGTTCGAAAGTATGTTCAAGGTTGCAGTATTGAGCGTATTTGCAGGTCCTGGAGGCTACGTGGCTGCGATTAAGGCCGCTCAATTGGGTTTGAAGGTGAGCGCGCTCTGCGTATGTCCTGACCTAGTTTTGACAAGTATTTAGACGGCATGCATCGAGAAACGTGGCTCGCTGGGTGGGACGTGCCTGAACGTTGGATGTATCCCATCCAAGGCCATGCTCAACAACTCGCATTTATATCATCAAACACAACACGACCTCAAGCAACGCGGAATTGATGGTATGTCTGGCGTAGTAACTGCCCTTTATCATGCTGAACTTGGCTTCTACAGTTTCTGGTGTCGAGTTGAACCTCCCTCAGATGCTCAAGGCCAAGGATCAGTCCGTGACGGCGCTCACGAAGGGTATCGAGACACTCTTCAAGCAGAACAAAGTGGACTACATCAAGGGCACGGCATCATTCGTATCTCCGACACGTCTGTCCGTTCAACTAAACGAGGGCGGTGAAACCGAGGTCGAGTCGAAGAACATCATCATCGCAACTGGCTCTGAAGTGACCCCCTTCCCCGGCGGTGCCATCGAGATTGACGAGAAGCAAATCGTGAGCTCGACGGGTGCACTGGAGTTGCAGCAGGTTCCCGAAAAGTTGGTTGTCATTGGTGGAGGTATCATTGGTCTCGAAATGGGCAGTGTGTGGAGTCGGCTGGGTGCGGATGTCACCGTTGTTGAGTTCCTAGGCGCCATTGGAGGTCAGGGTATTGACGAGGAGGTTGCGTGCGTCTGACTGTGTTTCTTTTGGAACCTTGCCGATATCTTACTTTTACAACCACAGGAAACAATTCCAAAAAACGCTGAGCAAGCAGAAGATGAAGTTCAAGCTCAACACCAAGGTCCTGTCTGCAGAGAAGAAGGACGGTAAGGTGTTTCTCTCCGTTGAGGCTGCAAAGGGCGGTAAAGAGGAGACTGTGCGTATTCCGTCTGTCGCGCGTCATCTATATATAACTTACGACGTCGAAATAGCTCGAGGCTGACGTCGTTCTCGTTGCCGTTGGCCGTCGGCCACTCACTGATGGCCTGAACCTGGAGGCCATTGGCGTCGAGAAGGACAACAAGGGACGTATCATCATCGACGACCAGTTCAACACCTCCGTCCAAGGCGTCAAGTGCATCGGTGATGTCACCTTCGGGCCAATGCTTGCGCACAAGGCTGAGGAGGAGGGTATCGCTGCGGCGGAGTTCCTGACCACCGGTCACGGGCACGTCAACTACGCTGCCATCCCCTCGGTTGTATACACGCACCCTGAGGTTGCATGGGTCGGCCGCACCGAGCAGGACCTCAAGGCCGCTGGCGTCCAGTACAAGGTCGGAAAGTTCCCCTTCCTGGCAAACTCTCGTGCCAAGACCAACGCCGACACCGAGGGCTTCGTCAAGTTCCTCTCGGAGAAGGAGACTGACCGCATCTTGGGTGTGCACATCATCGGTGAGTGGTGTTTCTTTCGTCGAAGATTGGATCTGGTACTAAAGGAGGTACATACAGGACCCAATGCTGGTGAGATGATTGCTGAGGGTGTTCTTGCGATTGAATACGGCGCGAGCGCTGAGGATATCGCACGGACAAGCCACGCCCACGTACGTTTTCCATCTATATATTACCGCTGCGTATTCTGACTGCTCGTCTCTCTAGCCCACATTGTCTGAGGCCTTCAAGGAGGCAGCCTTACAGGCATACACTGGCAAGGCTATCCACTTCTAGTTTATCCGGATGTCACCTTCATGTTTCCTACCGGCGGTTGCACAAATATAAGCCATTCATAATATGATTAACGTACTGTAACGGAGAGCCTTGCAATCACTCTTCGGAGGACCGCCATGCACAGTCTCAGTCCCTCTTCAAATCCAGCCACACGTCCAGATTCTCCCATATTTTCTTCCGTGCACCCTCCCAGCCTTCACGTCGCTGCGCGATACAGTCCTCACAATACCCCACACCCTTCCAGTCGCAATCCTCCATGAGCATCTGATAGCCACACAATGGGTCATATAAATGCTCTTCGAAAATACCAGACGTGTGCACCAGCGCTGGCCAGGTCGCCATCTTCTGCGCCGCAGTAAGACAGGGCTGGCGCATGGGACAGACAAAAGTGGATGGCGCAGACGCAGCGGCCAATACCCACGCGGACGTCAATTTCTCTCTGGTGCGCACGAGGCGGTTGAAGTCACCGTCGTCTAAGGCGGGGTCATCGCGGTCGTCGTCCTCCCGTCCGAACCCGCCGGTCCGCAGCAGCTCATAAAAGGCGCGCTTTAGAACTGCGGGGAGGTCGTAGTCTCGGCCTAATATGACTGCCTCCATAGCCTCCGTGTGCGGCAGCCGCTCGCGCGTCAGGGCAGCGAGGTCGGGCGAGAACACCGACTGAATGCGTTCGGCAGCGTAGCGACGGTATGTTGGGAATTCTAGGAGGGTAGAGGCGCGTAGCAGGGCCGCCAAAGTGTCAAACTGCGGAGGATCGGCGAAATAGGTTCTACATGAAGTTATTGAGCATTGAGAGGACTGTTAACGCAAGGCAGGCTACGCACATGGCATTGTCCATTGCATCCAGAAGGACTTCCATGTCCTTTATAAGGACGTCGCGGACGATATAGAGGGCGTATCCATCGACGTGCCCGTCCACGGCGTCTTCACCGTCATCGAACAACCGGTTGAAGAAACCAGACTGCCGCGCGAGTCTCGAGCGGTGCAGCCTGAACTGCATGTTGTGTATCTGGATGACCACGGTTCCATCAAGAAGCCAGTAGGTTTCATGTCTCTTTGGCATACGCTTAGTCTTGACGCGTTTCGCAGGAGGACTGTCCGTAATCTCAATTGGTGACGCCTTGCGCTTGGATTTCGGCTTTGCAGGGGATGGCGTTGAAGGTGGCGAGCGGGCGGCGTGCTGTGACTGCGACTGCGACTGCGACGTAGAACCTGATTTTTGGACATTCGACTTGGGTTTGGGCTTTTTGTGTTTCGATTGTGAAGGGCTCATGGAAGGGAGTGGGGAACGGAGAGCTGCGGGACTCTCTTGGCTCGGAGTAGGCCGAGTCTTTTCCAGAAGCCCCGTCAGGATAGCCATGTCAGGCTCCGGAGACGACTCCAGTTCTGGGAGGTCCTTGTAGTGACCCGACGCGTCCTCGTCGTCCAGTTGCATATGTTTCTCGGGAGAAGGAAGAGGGAATGGCCTGGGCGACGCGCTCGGTCCAGGCGTAGCGTTTCCTTGTAGGTCATCGGATGGCTCGCCCTGCGCTGAAGGAGTCTGTACGCGTAACGACGGCGTGCCCATTTCCGCCTTGGATTTCTTGGGTGAGCCGAGTGGTGTAGCGGCAGGAGGGGGTGCTAGCTCGTCCGTCTCCATCTTTCAACGAAGTGTGATTAGTTCCTGTTACTTTACTGATAGAGAATAGAGAACACACGATCCAAGAGGTATGAAAGTGAAAGACAGGATGTATCTACCGCTACCGTGTCGCGCTTGTGGCTGCTGAAATTTCGACTCCGCGACGTTTTTGAAACGGCGCTTAAAAATGGATTCTCGCGATGAGCTCAACGCAAGCTCAACGCGTCCGACTCTCAGTCCAGCGTCGGGCAAACCGCTGCAAACTTGTTTTCTTCTATCAATCTGTGCATTGACACCTGTACGAGAGAAGCTACAGACCGGGATCTAGTGCGACTATTTCTTACCGAGGCGAACGCAGCATCGCGAGGGCTTTGAATCGCAGAGAAGGACTGTAGAACGCAGGAAAGGACAGGGAAAGGACCTCAGATTCAACTGGAACGACATCGCCGTGAGTAATTACAAAAATGTATCCTCTCCATGAACTGAATCATGCATACTCTTGATGCACATCGAAGTGCGCGATCTTAGAGTCTTCATTGGGCCACTGTTCTGTCAACAAACTCTGTATGATGGTCTCCGAGGCAGAAACAGAAAACCATGTACTCGACAAAATTTCATCACGACACCCCGGATACAATCACCTAGCATTCCAGCTCAGCTCGTTTCTGATATCTTATCCTGCCCCCTTCATATATATCCACGACGCCGCCACGCCGCGCCTAACGTCTTCTGTTGTGAAATCCGTTCTCGAGGATATCAAATCTTACAACGGGACGCGTTATGCACATGTAAATGCCGTCGCATCGTTTACACCGCGCTTACTCTTCGATGCCGTACTCAATGCGCTAGCGGACTGGCGTGTCAAATGGGAAGAGGGCTGCGAAAATTGGGGTAATGGGAAGCGCTGGAACGATAATGTGAACGCGTTTCTGCAGGGACTGGTCGCAGTGTCCTCGGTAGAGACAGGGAAGGGGAAGGCGAAGGAGACGGAACATGCTAACGCCACGCGCATGGTCATCGTTATTGAGCGCGCCGAAAGATTGAAGGACACTTTGCCGGAGTTAATCGTGCCTTTGACGCGTCTATCCGAATTAGTGAGCCGCTTTTGCCCAGTGACTGTCTATAGGTCTAACAAGCGTAGACACGAACGGAAATCACGACAGTCTTTGTATCCGACGTACGGTGGGAGGACATCAAGCCCTCACTCGGCGCCTCGCCAGACCCCTTCTACATCGATATTCCGCCCCCGGACAAGCAAGGCACGTGCGCCTATGTACTTGCAGACGCCTGCTAATTCGTGCGAAACAGCGATCCTCCAGCGACTCGTGTCGTCCTTCTATACGACATCTTCTTCATCGCAGAGCCTGGTGTACCACCCGTCCCTGGCATCGTTACACGAGCAGTTTGTCTCTGTTGTCTACAGTACCTGTGCTCCCTTCACGCAGGATCCCAATGAGCTTGCATACATCGCCGCTGCACGCTGGCCCGGCTTTGTGCAACCTGTTCTCGACGAACACGAACGAAACGCCGAAGACAATGACGAGCTAGAACTGGCTCCACCCGGCGAGGACGCGCGCATGCGCCTTATCCGGCTGTTCACACCCTCGCTAACAGCCGCTCTCGAAGCTCTGCACCCGCGCTTGACGAATGCTACAGATTGGGCCCGCGATAATGCGCCTAAGCCCAATCTGTTGTCTGCGCGGCTTGCCCCCGCCCCGGCCGCCCGGAACGCCAAAGGTGATAAAAAAGACGATAGTGGGCTGGACGTACTGCCACGCATGTCTAAGTTTATCTTAGTGTCCGCTTTTCTGGCATCGACGAACCCTTCGAAAACGGACTTGCGCATGTTTGGGCGCGGGCCCGATGAACGGAAACGGCGGCGCAAAAAGGGCGGCGCGACCAGGAAAGCAAGCAAAAGCAATGCTGTGGCCAAGGTCAGTGCCATGCCTGGACGCGACGCATCGTACTGATATGGGCGAAAAAGATCTCTCAACGGCTATTGGGGCCATCCCCGTTCCCAATCGACAGGCTCCTGGCCATCTTGGGCGTCTTGCTTGAAGAAAATGATGTGGACACTCGGCCTCCCGCCCCCGAATTCATGATCCCGGGCGAATATAGTGAAATGGAAATTAATCGCGTACAGGTCTACGGCGCCGTAGGTGCAAACTTTATAATGCCTCCTTCTGCTCTGACACGCTCCTGCAGATAATGGAACTTACTTCGATGCGTCTGCTCCATCGCACGAGTCCCCCCGATAGACTCGACGGCCCGCCGATGTTCAAATGCGGCGTCTCCTACGACGTCGCGTTAGCACTTGCAAGAGAGGTGGAGGTGCCGCTCAACGATCTCCTGTGGGACCCAGCGTGATCGGTTAAGCCTTTTCTATGGTACTACAATTGCGAGCATGTCGTCTCATTACATGTGAAAATTCAGGTGCGGGGCTTCTGGGCAACGAGCATGTAGACCTTGAACTCATGCCCGGGGATCTCGTCCCACTCCTTTCCCAATGCTTGGACACACTCTTCGTACTCCGCCTCTGACTTGACATGTTCCAATCCGCCCTCCTGCAAAATAACCCCTTTCATAGTTTGGAATATGGCTATGAGGTCGTCGCGGCTGTCGATCCCGAGCTGACCGGCCCATTTTCCCACAGGCACTGGTGCATGCTCTTCCCGGGTGTCGACGAAGCCAGCCTCCTCCAGAAGCCGCGGCAAATGGACGTCCAGGTCCAATACGAGGCCCCTCGAGCGCAAGAAACCCCGAAACATCGCGGCGAAGCGGGCTTCGACTGGGCCCATGTTCACGCGCCCACCCACTTGCTCCTTAGGCTCACATATCTGCACCCAGCCTCCTGGTTTAGTGACACGGTATATCTCGCTGAGTGCGCGTTGCCACTGCGGGTAGGAGAATGCGGCCATGAGAAACCGCTGGTGGACGAGCGTGAACTTGTCGCTCCAGTCTTCTGGGAGGGCGAGGATGGAGTGCTCGGCGAGCTGGAGGTTCGAAGGAACGGAAGCGGGGAACATCGCCCCGCTGATGTCGATGCCTTGCAGCGACACTGAAGGGGGAACCGTTGCCGCTACGTCAAGGATCCAAGATGCTAGCGATTGGATGTCAACTTTGGCCTCTGGCAGATGCGGCACACTATTTGGCCGTCGATTTACCTGCACCTGTCCCAGTGTCCAAAATCGTATCGCCGTCGCCAAAGGAAATCGGGGCACATATGAGTCGCCCACCGAAAACTGTCTTCACGATTTGGTGTTGAAGACTCAGCCTGGCAAACTACCGTTCTGTGATGACCTCCTGGATATAATCGACTATACCATACCTTTCTTTCTCGGACTCGTTCGAGGGAAGACAGTAAAGCGCATCGGAGATCCTTTTCGCCTGTGACATGACAGTGTCCGCTCACGGCCGTTGTACCGTATGTGAGCAAAGGCTTTTATATCTCGAATGAGCGCTCTAAGACTAAAAATTGTCTGGACGGACTGTACATGATCGCGGTTTTACTGGCTGGTCCGATGGCAGTGTTGGCATCGACCGATCGAACGATCAGTCACGGCCCTTCACTTTCCCTCCGACGGTAGCAAGACAGCAGGAATGACACACACTGTGAGGTAGAATGCATTCTCATATACCACACACCGCAAATGTAGACCAACTCCGACGCGCTCAAGCCATTGACACCTAACTTACCGTGTCGCGCTTCAGCGCTTGAGCGCGCTTGTGGCTGCTGAAATTTCGACTCCGCGACGCTTTTGCAATGGCGCTTCAAAATGGATTCTCGCGATGAGCTCAACCA